>BGPR01004129.1:44725-118821 GCA_013235015.1 Araneus ventricosus | reverse complement strand
TCTAAAACCTAAAATAAAGGAATAAGTAAAAGTCAATACAAAAAAAAATTATATATTTTTATTATTATGTGTATATTTCCTTGAAATTGGGGGAAAAAATTATACACATAATAATATTATACATTAAACTTTCAGGAGTATTTTACCTTTTACTTTAACTGCAATTAAAAATATTTCCATTTTAAATGCTTGTTTGTTACTTAATTATTTGTGCATTACTTTCCTTACACTGAAAAAAGCCCTTTGGGCTACACTGCTCAGTGGCAACAAAAAAAAATTGCCTCACTGGAAGGCAACACTGGCAGAAGAAGCCTGTCGTACAGTGGTTAACTTTTAAGGACACAGGGCTTGAAATTTAACACTTATCTGTCTTGTTAATTCAGCAACATCTGGCATTTTATATTTGTTTGCATCTGTAAGCTTAAATGAAATGCAAAATGATTAAAAAGTAGGGATGTAACGAATATTCTGCAACTATTCAGTATTCAGCCCTTTTGCCAAATATATTCAGAATAATAATTTTTTTTTAAATGTGCTTCTAAATACACATCTAACAAAAATATTGCAGAATGGGTAACTTCAGTCTAGTTTCTATTTATGAATACACTACAGACTGACATAAAATACAAGGGGGGGGGGGGGGCCGGAGGGGGGGCCAATATTTTTTAAACACATAAATCACAAATGAGAAAAGGATTAGGCATGAACTACAAGACATCTCAGTGACAGTCATAATAAAATCAATACAGCATATTATACAAAGATGACAGTACATTTCATTGAATGATACATTACAAAGAATTCTCAGATATACTTAGCACCATTTTCATAAAATGTGCCAATTCATGATAATCATTGATTCAACCCGCCCTGCTGAAGCATCCAGGTAAAAATGAATGACAGCCATTGCAACAGCTGAAGTACCAAGTCTAGAGTCCTAGCAGCCATCACTGACCACGGCCCGACCCCTCCTGAAGGAGCTATGTACCCCATTACTATACCCACAACCAGGAACACACTTTGCTTATCTAGTGGCTTCTCATATCTGCGTACTTGTGGTGCCCCCAGGTGAGAGCCGATTCATGGTAAGCAAACTTAAAGAATTAATCATCAAACACTATTTAGCATGTATCATCTACATGGAAAATGGATGCATCAATATGCAAGGGTGATAGCAGTCTCATTTCAATATTCTGGAAAATTATGGTGATGCAAAAATTCGACAAAAACTTCTAATGACTTAGAATATTAATGTGGTACATATTTCGGTTGAAATCTACAAGTTGGAACACACTCTTAGTAAAGCAGCGCCATCGCGCCAAAGCAAGATGGTAAACAAACTGCATCGGTCACCGTTAAAAGTTAATCATTTAATCCTTTTTCGAACCCATTGCGTTTGTGGTTTGTCGTTGCACTATCTCCCATTTTAAATGCAGAATTTCAACAGAACTACTAGCTTTCCTAGCTCATTGAATGTACGGAATCTGTTACTTTTAATTATTCTAATGAAGCAGGAAAAATAGCACTTGCGATGCCAGAGGCATCTGAAGTGGGCACAGGGCAAATTTTTTAAACTTAAAAAAACATCAGCAGCTTCGCTTTCAGCAAAGTGGGATCCTAGTAGCTTCGCTAGCTTAGTGAATGTACGGAATCAGCTTCTTTTAATTACTCTAATGGAGCAGCAGAACATTTGCCTTTAGTAGCGTTCAGAACAAGTACAACTTCAAAAATTCCATGCAAACGATTTTTATTAGAAGGCAAAGAAAAAAACTCGCAATTATATGATCGGAAAAATATATAATCACTAAATAAACCCATGTTCTATTTGTCATTTATTTACTAATTGAAATCATACTAATTAAAATACATATTATTATTTAATTAAATATTTAATAAATATTTTAAGTTATTTAAAAATCCGCATAGTATGCAAACAACTCAAATCACCTAAAACGCTTGCCATGGCGTAAGCAATCTAGCCAATGGAACTAATCTGCTCGATTCCTCGGGTAACCTTATTGGCGATGAAATCGGTGTGTTCCAACTTGTAGATACCAACCCATATTTCTACATATATACAACAAATTCAGTAATAATTTTCATCTGTGAAACAAACAGCAAAACTTTGCAAAAAATTGTACCATTTCTTAAAGTAACATACCTTTTTAGATGCTTAACATTTTTTTAAAAATGTTTTTTTTTTTAAGGATTACAATCTAAGAACTGAAGGTTTTATATACATATTTCATAACCAATTGAAAATTCAGTATGATCAGAGATATTTCAATATAGACAGAATCTTTTTTACCTATCCCTTCAAGCATTAGATTGGAACTTGAAATTTGCTTATTGGTAGGCATTGGAGATGTGTAATTTCAGAGAATGCTCATGGAATGAAAGAATTTCCATCAGATATCCAGTTAGTCAATAAAATATCCTAAAATCTTTCCCAATAGGATCTCCCGAAGAACTTTAATACAAAATGTTCACATATTCTTGTTAATGAGAATAAGCAGCATATCACTGTCTGCTCTCAATGTTAAAGGATGTTCTGCATTCGATCATAATATCACACATATAATTAATCTCTGAAAGATATTTTTTTCTCTAAAGCAAAATTTAAGAAAGGCAATGCATTTGCATTTAACAAATCTGGAGGCTCTGAATTTTAGAATGTAAAAAAGTCCAAAATTCCGGATACATCAGGACCACAAATGTCCAAAAATAAATTCTCTAACTAGCACAATTTATTTCATTAAAATAAAACAATTACTAATTAATCAGCAGTTCTTTCAGGTCAAGTAATAGATTTTTTCATTAAATCATTTCATTTCACAAAATAATAAGTTTTTCAGTGAACATTCCAAATTTTTTAATCATAAAAATGGAAACAAAATTTATTCAGCTATCATATACCTAAATCAAAAAATTAATACACTTTTATTTAACAATATTAAAATATTTTAACTTGTACTCACCTCACCACATTTTGAAAGAAAGGTTCTTACTGGTAATTCACTGTCAACTCTCAAATCAAATCCCAAAATAGCATTCTGTGTTCCACATAAAATAACATCTTCAATGAATGGATGAATTGCAATGCAGGAAATATAATTATAAACTTTATATATCATGTGTGTTTTACCTAAAAAGAAAACAAAAGTCATTAAAAAAATTATTGCATTCCGCATTTAATGTAACAATTTATTATTAAATGAAAGGCTGATATGATAATCTAATATGAATACATGCAATAACGTGAGAAATACAGCCTCTAAGAATCTTATTAATTAATATTCTTGAGAAAGATAATGCCATGTAAATTAATATTTAAAAAATTAAATGTTTAATTTAAACATAGAAAATTCGGTGAACATGGAGTTTACAGTACGCACTTACTTCGTTCTTCTAGGGATCGCCAACTCTTTGGTACCAAGAACAGCGATGAGAGAACATTTGTTTTGGATGTGTCTTAGATGTTTTTAATGAGTGACAAGCGCGCATGCGCACAAATTTATCTTTTCATCGGCGTTTTGCTTATCAGGCTATATTGCGCCAGGTTTCGATTGGAATGTTTTGTTCAACTCTTCGATGCAATTGGTCGATACATTCAAATTTGAATAAAACTTCGTTTGGAATTCTTTGGATGGAATATCGGTTCAGTACCGTGTACGTTATTCTATGTGTTTCGTTTCTCAATGAATAAGCGAAGCTACGATTATTCGGCCATGCTGAAAGAAAAGCCGCTGATGTTTTTTTAAGTTAAAAAATTTGCCCGGTACACGCTTGAAATGCCGCAGGCATTGCGTGCGGAAATTCTAGTTTTCAGATATTTTTTTTTTAAAAACCTAGATTCCTAACATTCAACGAAAAAGCGAAGCTACTAGTTTCCTGCTATGCTGAAAGCAAAGCCGCTGATGTTTTTTTAAGTTTAAAAAATTTGCCCGGTACACACTTGAAATGCCACAGGCATTGCATGCACAAATTCTTGTTTTCAAGAGACGCATGAGCAAGAGAGCAATAAAAAGCACACTGCATATACAAAACAGTATTTGGCGATGGCACATGAAATTGCGTCAAGAAAAATTGGCGAGAAATAGGTGCATACCGTAAACTACAAGTTTACCTAAAATTCAATATTTTAACATTTTTTAAATTCAATATCTTAAGATTTTCCTAAGTAATGTGAATTAAGTTTACAAAACATGTTGCTCTGAGTATTTGTACTTTGCAAATGCTGTAATCAAAAAAGAAACATAATAAATATTTCTGGGGACTAGGAAGCATTTCAAAAATGAGAAAGAACCAAGTTTGTATTTCTAGGATGAGGAAAAATTATCATGCTGATTCTATATTTAAAATAAAAACTATGAGAATGAGGAAAATCTCTAATTTAACAGATATAAATATTAAATTATTTCTGCATATTGAGATTAAAATTTATAAAGAGAAAGAATTTACGAAAATAAAAATTTAAATAAAATACTTTTTAAAAACACACACATTTATTTATGTACTATTAGAAATTTATTTTAGTTTAATTATTTTCTATTTTTTAGTCTTTGATTCAAAATTCCTCATTATAAGCATTATGGAATATTCCCAGTGGCAGAATACTTTTCAACAATCTGCAACGAAGGTTGGGTCTCTTAAAAATAGTCTACAGAATAGTGTGCGACTATAAATATTTTGCTTTCTTTTTTTTTTTTAAATACTTATATCAACTTACAACTATTAAAATACGTTAAATAAAAATTAAAAACCATATAACATCTTTGTTATTTGTATAATATAATTGTTTAAATTAATAAACAAGGGCATATGAAGATTAATCTTTTCTTTGGAAAGATAATGTTTCTTATTTACACGAGTGTGAAAATTGATTTATTTTATTTTATGACATGGAATCAAATATTAAATTTTATTGAAATAATTATGTTATTTTAATCAAGACAAATTTCAAGTGAATCTGTGTAAGGCAGTAATGAAACTGCATTTACTTTGATTATTTTAATTTCTTCCATAATACTCCAAATTTATAATAAAATTAGCTTCACAAGCATATCTTTGATTGTCTTTCAATATTTTATATAATGAATGAATCTTTATTGAGCTGACAATTATATTTCACAAAATACTTAATGAAATATGTAATTATTGGTCCTACACCATGTTCTTTAGTGTAAGAGGATTGATTCCTTGAGAGTTTTAAATTTTTTTCTCTTTTAAATTTATATTGCTTTTAAACAAATATTCAACATTTGCAGCTAAAGGTTTATCTTTGTGAATGGTCTCATGTTGACTCACCATCCATAAGGCATGGCCTGGATGTACATTGGGTTATTGCTAAACAAAACGCATAAAGTTAATGATTAGTATTTACTTATTGATTATTAGTTAAATCTGGCTATTGGTTAAAAATAAAAATTAAGATAAGAAAAATTTCTTTAAGACAAATTGCAGCCGTAGAGATTGATCGAAAATTCTGAGGTTTATTTTCATGCTATGTAAATAATGCTGCTTTAAGATTTTTCGTAATAATGCAGCATCACAATCAAAACAACGAATTTTATCTACATACGCAGCAAATCTCGAAGTAAAAATCACGTGTTATGTCCAGAAACCAAAAGTGCCAGAAACGTATTGGAATGAAATGAGTAGAAAACATCGGCCGTGACCAATACCGATATGAGGCACTTAGCTTACTTCAAGGTCAAATCGCAGTCACTAGGTCTGCTAGGGGAAGCCCATTCAGCACAGGGAAGAAAGAGGGGGGACACAATTATTTTTGCAATGTGCGTTATATAATAATTGTAGAGTTCTTTTGAAAGTGTGATTAATTACTTTGATATTTTTCATGATGGATATTTTTATTTTATGATCACATAATAAACTTTATTGCAAAATAGTCAGCAGACAGTGTCCAAAATCTGCGACGTACGACGCAGCGTCGCGGTGATTCTGCCACTGGGGGAATATTGAAATCAATTGTTTTCTCAAATTCGCTAACAGGTGACACCACTTGTATGGAATCAAAGTTTAATTAAATAATCGATTAACTTATGATTAAGTTCTAAAAATATTAAAATAGTGTATTGTCATCGAGAACAAACAAAATTTCAAGACTATAGCAGATTCTATATTTACAAAATGAAACAAGCCATATTAAATAAAAGTATTTAAAAAATAGTTATAAAGATGTAAGAAAGCTTAGATTTTTTAGTTATTTTCTTATTGAAGCATCCTTCCACAAGAACATTTATCACACTCTGATGTAGGTTTAATTTTTAAAGAAACTAGAATTATACTGTGCTACATCATGCATTGAAAGTCAGAGCTGACAAAAGAAAAATAGAATTCTTTCAAGAAGTCAGCACATTAATAATTATCATAATTAACTTTAAACTGATTATGCAGATATAACATAGTATCATTCCAAGTGAATGAATTTAACATCGAATTGGAACATATGCTTATCATATAAATCAGTGTTTAAAAGTAAAAAAAAAAAAAAACTCATAATGTTACTATAGTAAAATAATAGAGCAGTGGCAGTTTGTTCATAGGAGCTACAACACTCTATAATAAAAAATAATTTCTATAACTTACTTTTTTCTACTCAATTGTTTGTCTTTTTTTAATGTCGATATGATGACGAAAATAATAATAAAAAAACCCCTCTAATTTGTAAATCACATTATGTAGCCACAATCCAAGTGAGAAATTGAACAATACCTATTCCATAAATCCCAGCTCAAAAATGGTGAAAAATGACACTTTGTATAGATGGAAAAATGATACATAATACAGAAAGGAAAGACATTGTTCTCTCCAAAAGTTACAAGTACTGAAGACTACACACACATTTCGCCAATTGGTTCTCTCTGTCTCTCTATTTTTCCCCCTTTGAATAAATTATTTTTCTTGGCTTAAATTTATTATAATCATTCTGCTTTAATCTTTTTATGAAGGAAGCACTTCTGTTTTAACACATGCAACTTTTTTTATTTTATTTCCATTATTTGGGTACTTCTGTTTTAACACATGTGACTTTTTTTATTTTATTTCCATTATTTGGGTACTATCTTTTATGCTTAATTGAAAATAATATAAAGTTATGAAATACATTCATAAAAAAATTATATATTTTGTGCATATTTATATTTACAGCAAAATATCCTGTATTGCAAAGTATTCAAAGTTTGTGGGAGAAATGAAACAGAACAATGTTATATATTAATAACTGTGTTTATTATATTATGGAATATTGTAGAAATTCTAATAAAATAATTCACAAATTAAAAATATAATTTTCTTTCAAATAGGTACACAGAAGAACTAATTTTCTATTTTTAGTACGTTAAAATTTTTATGATAGAAGCACTTCTGTTTTAACATATGTAACTTTTCTGAAGTTTCCATTGTTTATGCACTACTTTTTATGCTCAATTGAAAATGTTAATATAAAGTTCTGAAATAAAATTCATTAAATCTTTTTTTTATATATTTATAGCAGAGTATCCTGTATTGCAAAGTATTCAAACCTTGCGAGAGAAATGAAACAGAACAATGTTATATTAATATGGAATATTGTAGAAATTCTAATAAAATAATTCACAAATTAAAAATATAATTTTCTTTCAAATAACTACAAAGAAAAAATAACTTTCTACTTTAAAATTTTTTTGATGGAAGCCCTTTTTTTTTAACCCCCCCCCCCCCCAAAATGTAACACTTTTTTTTTTTTAGTTCCATTGTTTATGCACTACTTTTTATGCTTAATTGAAAACGATAATATAAAGTTCTGAAATAAATTCATTAAAAAAATTATATTTTTTGCATATTTATATTCATAGCAAAGTATCCTGTATTGCAAACTATTCAAATCTTATGGCAGAAAGAAAACAGAACAATGTAATATTAATAACTGTGTATATTAAAATATTTTATTATGGAATCTTGAATAAATTCTAATAAAATAATTTATAAATTAAATTATAATTTTCTTTCAATAATTACAAAAAAGAACTAAATTGAAGATATTCTGTTTCAAACATTCAGATTTTGAATACTGAGGAATGATTTTTTTCATATATGAATCAAATAGCATATTACTAATTCATATCATAAACTATTTGTGTAATAACACATACAAAATATTCTATTAAGGTATTAAAATAAATAAAACCTACATTGTTAATTTCACCAACTGGAAATTTCTTCCAACTCAATAGAAATATAAAAAAGTTCCGTTTTTAATATATTTTTGTAACAAATTCTTGCCTTTAGTTTCTTAAAATCATTTGCTAACTGAAAATATAATTAGTAAACTATAAATCAACAAAGTAAAAAGTTATTCTTACCACTTAGAACGTCAAATACATGTGCTTGCTTTCCAAAACCACCTGCAATAATTTGTTCTCCGTCTTTTGACCACGTTGCTGCTCTCACACCTAAAGGAAGGTCAAGAGTCTGGATAGGTTTATTCTGGTAATAAATATCCCACACTTTTACGGTGCTATCCAAAGATGAAGAAAGCAATAAGTGACTGTAAGGTGCAGCACACCAGCTTAGAGAACTAACAGCTTTCTGGTGAGCAGTAATTGTTTGACTTAAGGTTGCAGGGATATGAGATTTATCCTTTTCCTTATAAGCTGCAACGATTCTCTCATCTTTCCTATACATCCTGATCCTATGCTCCAACCCATCAACTGTACTTACATTCACATCTGCACTATCAGTGGTAACTGGATCAGATTTAATTTTTTTATTAGATAAATCTTCCTGCGAACAAATCTTGTCTGCACTAATATCGATGGCTGGTGGTGCAGTGATATTTTCCTTATCATCATGATTACTAGTAACCGACGCAGAAGGTGAACTAGGTCTTTTTCTGCCAGGCGAAACATCATCAGTACACGATGGAAGAGTTGCAGATATGTCAAGATCTGGCACTGGCTTTGTAGGTCCACATTCTATATCATTTAAGATCGCTGCAGAACTCAATAAATTATTCACATTGTTTTGAATACGTTCTTGTTCGTCGTCTGTGTCACTGCTGTCCAAATTCAAATAATCAATTTTTTTCGATACCTCTTGTTTAATTGAAGGAAAAGATGCATTGCTCTTAGAAGGCACAGAAGAAAATGATACCTCCAAGTTGTCAGAATCACTATCATCTAAACAAATACATTCGATTTCATTATTAGCGGGTTTGGGTTTCTGACTTTTGACAGCAGCTGGTAAAGTTTTTTCAAAAACTATGTCTAACGCATCGGAATCTTCACTCGAATTCCGATCTTCACTGTTCTTTTTCACTGCCTTCTCTTGATTCGAATGGTTTTCCATTTCCTCATCAGAAAAGTAAGACGAAACTAATTCCATCTATTTTCAGGAAAATCTAAAACGATTGTTAAGCATAGCGAAAAAATTAAAGACTATCTGATACAGTTCGAAACTTGATCGCCGAAAACCAAACCAAAAACCGAACTATTCCCCGCAAAAAAGTAGAAACAAAATGTGAGGCAATCTTCTAATCTGTTCACTTCTTATTCTACAATTATGCTACAATATAATGTTCGTGGAATATTATTCCACGAACATTATATTGTAGCATAATTCCTCATTCTTTAATTTTCCAGTAGATTTTATAATATTAATTTGATGCTTACTAATGAATATATTAATAAATTGAAATGGTTTTCTTCTATAATTTTTTTCATTTTAAAATGTGATAATAAAATCCATATATTTAATTTTTACTGTCATTTGGCAATGACACTGTACAGTAGTTGAACAATGTTTTTGTTTGCGTTGATGTCAATTTGGCGATGGTAAACAAAATCCGCTGTGAGAATATTTTTTATTCAAAACCTTTCATTATAAAAAATATATAAATTTTCTGAGCTGCATTGTTGATGTAATATGAAACTGATTAGGCTATTGATTTTTTTTTTACAAGATAAAGAAATTTTGATTTTATATTCCCAGTTTGTTGTCAGTTTCAAACGTGTCACTGTTTTAATCCGCTTTTCTTAAAAGTTTCCGAATTTTCTTTTTATTTTGTAGATATTCTAGTTTCATAGTATCTATTTCTTATATTTCATTCTTTTTAACCGAATGTACTTAATAGAGAGTTAGTATTTGCGCTGAAAAGTATGAATAAGGAAAGATTATATTATTCTAAAATAAAGTATCAATTCATTTAGGAAAATTTTTTGTTGTGACTTTAATATAATATCCTGCTTGGATATTAAACAATACTTATTTCTTTAATTTTTTTTTACCATCCGAATTAAAATAATACTAAACACATAAGATTGCTATGTATAAATTGAACCTAGAATAGTTTTCATAATCAAACTTATAAACTTAGTCTTAATTCACCAGTTAGTCAAAACCTACTAATAAATAACCTAAAATTGACCAGTAAGAGTTTCTATATTTTGTAATGCTCTAATTTCTGTCTCTCTTTGTTTTTGCCCCTCAGTATAATGGCAGTGAAAGAATTGTTTATTCATTTAGTAAAAATTTTAGACCCACAATTTGTATAAAAAAATCTTCTAAATCACCGATATTGTTCATAATATGTTAGTGATGGATAGTTAAAATATATATATCTTCAGAAACTGTAACTCAAAATCAGTCAAAATGCATGTTAAATTCACTATTTGCTATTATTTTAATGTTGTCAAATATATATTTTTCTTTAAATTCTGTATCAATTGGGTATTGTGTGTGGTGCATACTGTCCTACCGCCAGGAGAAAAACCCTGAGCAGGGTTGCCTCAAATAGACGAGTCGAAGAAAGGAGGAATAGAGATATAAAATCAACCGTAACATTTGGCAACCTAAGCGCACGTCTGTTAGAATAGGAGTTTGTTTTCAAACGAAGTACAAAGAGAAATGAGACTTCCGTCGGTTCTATCTACGCCAAATGAAATAAAGCCCTTTCCTTTACCCCCAAAATGCAGTGGAATATCCCGTTTCCATAACGACCGCCACAGGCATGTCTGGTGTTTAGGGTAAGACAGTATGTACATTTTGGTACCTTCAATGCTAATGGAAAAGTAATATTTTATGCAGTTATTTAAACTCGGCAAATGCTGCTGTTCAGCTATTAAAAATAAAAAATTTGATTATATCATAAAAAAAGATATAATTTAAATCTCTTTTAAACATAAAAATCATTAATTATTTGTCTATTAAAATTTGACTGATGGATTTTTTTATCATATGTGTAAACATAAAAGGAAAACAGTATGGTGAATGTAATCGAACTAGTAGGATAATGGAGAATAATGCTTATTCCATGAATATTCCAGAAAACACCATGTACACAAAGAACAGCACTTGTTTAAATTAACTACACAAGTAGACAGCAGATCACTAATAAATAACAGCAGCAGTACTATCAATAGCACTCAGCATCTATCAGTTTATCAGCTTGCACTGCTAACAAAACTCCAAAAAGAGATTAACTCATTTGGGTGCCTCGGGCATATATAGCTTTCTGACAAGGTGTGACATCACATGGAATTCTCCAAAAGAATCTCCATATCTTGGTTCATGAGAAAGAAGGGGCAATAATTCTAGTATTTTCTAGAACCTTCATTTTGTTGCTAAGGTAATGGGGCATTGGCTTGACATCCAGTAAGAATATCTGTAAATCTCTCTTTCCTACTGTAAGACTAACATAGCAGGGAAATGATATTATAGATTCGTAACAATATGTATAGAATCTTGATGGTTTGATCATCTGAAATCACTTACATAAATTTTATCATTTGTCTTTTATGCAAATGATAAAATTTCTATAAGATAATATATTTAGCTCTTTGCGTGCATATTCATCAACAATCATAAAATAATGTTAAATTTTATTTTTTAAAAACTTACCTGGTTATGTAAAATATTCAGTGGTGCAAGATCAATCTAACTTATTGCAAATAGGTGATTTTCTGTTAGTTTTTTTAGTTAGTTTTCTGTTCTGTTTCAACACTTATTTCCAAGCATAAATATTAGCTTGGAAAAATGAAAGTATATATATATATATATATTGGGGGCATAAGGTTACTGTATTTAGCAGTTTTGATACATTTTGACTGTTATCTGCAATAGAATTTGGATTAATTTTTTTATTAGTTTGCTTAGAAATATGATTATGCTCATGATATTCCATTAACTCATTGATATGTCAACCTAGCTTTAAAGAAAAGGATGAGAAATGCATAAACTTTCTAACATATGTTTTGAACAAATTTTGATACTGGGGGGGGGGGGGTAACAAATAGTGATTTGTCCGAATATTCGGCCAAATACCAAATTTTTAATAAACATTTCACTTTTGATTGTAAATGAAAAAAATTAATATTAAATAAAATTGATTTTTTATTATTTGTATATTCTAAAAAATGTTAATGTTTTTATGTACGAGGGTTATTTTTTTTTCAAGGTCCGATTGGTCGCTAAATGAAAATCATAGTCAGAATCAAGAAAATTTTATATGGAACAATGTGATACAACATTAAGCTACTTTTCGACGTAATCGCCGTTCCAATTCATGCATTTATCGTAGCGTGGTACCAATTTTCCAATACCTTCATCATAGAAAGCAGTTGCCTGTGTTTTCAGCCAATTCTGTACGCTGGTCTGCAACTCGTCTGTGGTGAAAATTTGTCCTCCTAGCCAGCGTTTCATGTGGGCAAAGAGATGAAAATCTGAGGGAGCCAAGTCAGGACTGTATGGTGGGTGATAAAAAACTTCCCATCCAAAACGCTGCAGGAGGATCGTTGTTGCATGTAGCAATGTATATACCAAGCAATGCATCTACACCCATGTTGCAGTTTAGAATATCAGACGCAGTACAAAAAACACAACAGCATTGCTTAAACTAAAAACTCTTTATTCCCTTTAAAAACAATCTAACATACCACCTTATATAGCTAAGCAAAAACAAGTGGCACAACCTGATTGGCTGTGATGTCACAACTGGCCAAGTGGCAAAACCTTATTGGCTGTGATGTCATAGAAAATGCACACGCCCACATCATGACATCACCAACACAAACAAACAAGATAAATGCAAACAAAGGTTCAAACAAACATCCATTTGATTTTTCTGAGCATGAAAAAACTGCCAATTAAACTAACATTGCAACTGCAGCGTGCGGCCGCGCATTGTCATGAAGAAGGACAATGCCTGACGACAACATTCCTCTTCTCTTGTTCTGAATTGCCCTTCGAAGACGTTGAAGAGTCTTGCTGTACGAAGCTGCAGTGATGGTTGTGCCACGTGGTATGAATTCCACCAAGAAAACACCTTTACGGTTCCAAAACACTGTAGCCACACACTTTTTGGTGGAGAACGTGCGCTTGAACTTCACTGGTTTACGACTCGGGGAGTGTGAATGATCCACTTTTAGATTGCTCTTTCATTTCTTCAGTTTCATAATGGACCCATGTCTCATCTCCTGTGACAATTTTGTCCAAAAACTCATCTCCGTCGTGATGGTAACGCTGGAGGAAGGTTAACGCGGCGCCCATTCGCTGAGTTTTGTGATGGTCAGACAGCATCTTGGGAACCCATCTTGCGCAGAGTTTGCGGTACTTGAGTCTTTCACTCACAATGGTATAGAGAGCTGACCGTGAAATTTCCGGAAACAAATCACTCAACCCAGAAATTGTGAACCGACGATTTCCGCGAATCGCCTGATCCACGCGCTGAACAAGATCATCGGTTGACACTGGCTTCCTTCCCTGGCCGCCTGCATCATGAACATCTGTGCATCCAGCATCAAAGTTCCTGCACCATTTCCGCACTTTGCTGTCACTCATGAACGTTTCTCCGTACACTTTACTCATTTGTCTATGAATTTCAGCTGCATTGCTTCCTTCAGCATGCAGAAATCGAATGACTGAATGCAATTCACATTTGGCGGGAGACTCTATTTTTCGAAGCATGTTTATGTGCTCCCTAGGTACTCAGAAATAACAACCATGAATCGACGCATTCCCTGGGCCAACTACAGACACAGCACAAGACGTTTGCGCACAGGCCTAGCGGATTTTCCCCGAAGCTTTCCTTTAGCGACCAATCGGACCTTGAAAAAAAAATAACCCTTGTATAATTTGTAATATTTTAAATACTTTCATTCTAATAATAAGAAATGAGAAGCCCTCATTATTTTGGGATTTCTTAAAAGAGTCATCATAGCAGAAGATGACAATGACAAACACAAAAGAAAATTGAATGGATAAATTAAAATTACTAGAAGTAAATTCCTATTTTGATAAAGAACTTCTAAAAGGTAGGATGGAGTGTCCACTTATTGGTGGAAAAATGCAGAAAAATTTCCAAGGTTCACAAATTTAGCAAGAAAATGTGTTTCAGGATCTGCAAACATTATATATTGACAATTTATTTTCTGAAGCTGGTAATATATATGAAACCATATGGAACAGACTTCTGTAAATGCTATGCAACATTATTCAATATACTTATGTACTATGCAACTTAAAATTGGATAAATATGAGATATTTTTAACAATAAATTTACCGTAATTCTGCTATATTTTTTATTAAATATATTGAAAACAACATTTTTTTTTTTAACTTTTTATCCTGAATTTATTCTGCCGAATATCCGTGTAGCATTCGGCTAGACTGAATAGGCCTAATACTGAATATTTGTTACATCTCTAGTTGGTATTATACATGTATGAAACCAAATGGAACAGACTTCCTCCTGAAAATACTAAACAATTGTTGTTCTTGCATCATAATTTCATCCTTTACAATGATAAATTATATGTAACTTTATTAAATATACCTATGCACTATGCAACTGATATGTAATTCTGCAATATTCTTTGTTAATTGTGTATTTAAAAGTACTTATAAAATTTTTATCCTGAATCCTGCTGAATATTCAGCAAAAGGGCCGAATAGTTGCCGAATATTCGTTACACCCTACTTGATACATATATGTATACAATGAAAAAACAGTTTTGAAACACACTCAGTTCATGAAATGTAGGTCTACATTTTGCTTAAATAACAGGCACTATACATCTTAAAAGTCATTTAACAAAATGTTAAAAGTCACAGCAAAAGGGTTTTATTTCCTTCTAACAATGTAAATGTTTGTCTCAAATCACCCACAGAACAGGATGGTGGGTTAAGAGTTCAAACGAGCTGTTTCATTTCATCCCACGAATGCTCTTTACAATTGTAATATCATGATCTGGAAAGCTATCTCAATTGTTCGCTCTTCTAATTCTTTACCAAATTTGAACACTAAGGTGAAGCATCATCATGTTGGAAGATGACTGTGAGCCCATTATTTTATATTTAATTAGTTTTATTTTAATGTTATTTTATTATTATTAAATCCATTTACAAAACCTCAAAGCCAATAAATACCCAATGAAAGCCCAAAGTAAATGATCCCCAGGCACATACACAAATGCGTCTTTCCATTTAGAACTTCAGAGTACCATATACAAGATTTTATACTTGAAATTTTTACCACATTTGCACCATTTGATCAGCATTATGAAATTGAAATCTTTATTCATCTGATCAGATAATATATTTCCAATTAACAAAATTCCAGTAGTGGTGATATTTGTCAATATCAGCCTCAAAGCTTTCTGTTTTTGCATGAAGACTATTTGCCAAATCATGAGAAAGCAGGTTATAACAATTGAATGTACTCATTATTTTCTCTTGCTGACATAAATACCACTGCTTTCCAAGTTTGGGGGTAAATTTAGAGTTTTAAAGTCAAGAAAATTGAGTTCTTTAATTCTGATATTTTTTTTATTTGGAAGCTCTTTATTAAATTATTTGAAAATAGGAATGTAGAATAGTGATATTGCTGAATACCAAATATTCGGCGGCTGAATGTCCACATTTAAAAAATATTTCAGTTTTGATTATATATAAAATATTTCTCAAATTTTAATTTAAAAAATCAAAGATTAATAAAAATGATTTATTATCTGTATATTTAAAAAATTTTTAACCTCCTGATGCATTTTGAAATATCTTAATTTTGTTAATAAGAAATGAGAAACCCTATTTATTTTGCCATTGCTTCACAGAAATAAGAGAGTCATCATTGTAGAACATGACAATGACGAACACAGAAGAAAATTAAGTGGATAAATGTAAATTATTTGAAGTAAATTGCGATTTTGATAAAGAACTTCCAATAGCTGGGATGGCGTGTCCACTTAATTGGTGAAGAAAAATGTCCAAAATTTGCAAATTAAGCGGAAAACATTTTTCAGCTCCTGTAAGCACAATATATAGTAAACATTTTAATAGGTGATTGGTAAAAGGGTAAAATTCCACCGGAAATGTTATCTTTTTTCCAATCACCCAATCATTTATTTTCTGAATCTGGTAATGCATAAGAAACAAAGCAGAACATACTTTTTCCTGGATAATGCTGATAATTTATTGTTCTTGCATCATTATTTCAAGCTTTACAATGATAAATGATATGCAGCGATATTAAATACATCAAACTTACTGAAAATTGAGTGAATTTTAGGAGATTTTTTAGATAATAAATGTACTGAAATGTTCTGCACAATATTCATTGTTAAATATCTGTAAAAGCACACTTTAAAAAAAATTATTATCCTGAAGTTATTCGGCAAAAGGGCTGAATACCGAATAGTTGCCGATTATTCGTTACATCCCCATTTGGAAACTATTATAAATTCTTTTATATTGAATTATTATATTATTATTATTCTTTCTATTGAATTTCATTCACTAGAATTTCAAAGAAATTGAAACATAAAGCATTTGAACAGTAGATGGTTATATTTATTTGTTAAAACTAATTCTACATCATGGTGTTGTGGAGTTTGTAGCGCTCCGCTCCTGTTCACTCACAGAGAGACGCAAGCGAGTGATGTATCTTAATCGCTCCACCTTTCAACCAATCACGTTAGGCAAACTTGACGACTTATTTCCTGTCTCGGAGACCACGGTAGAAACAAGAAAAGTTCCTGCCAGCGGCAAGGTGCAATGTTAATCCTTGAAGAATAAAAGATATATTTTTGATATAATTTAGTCAGGTTGATCCTTCTAAAACCTTCTGATGGATTCACATTAAAATACCTTATTATGGATAAAACGATCTATCCTCGACAAGTTTGTCATGCAGAATAATTTTTAATAATGTTTTACATTCATCTCATATGATACTGATTGGATAAAAAAACTAATTTGTTGCACCTTTCTTTAACTTTAAACTTTTTTGAATTATCCTATTCTTGTTACTTTACTCTTCTGTTTTTCATTTTTTACTTCAATTGTTAATTTTCAAAATAATGATTTCATTTTGTTGAATCATCAGAAAAATTTCATGACAGTTTCTGGATACATTATAGGATCTGCCATTATCAAGTGAAATACGAAAGTTGTTACATCTAATTGAAGTTGTTAAAACAGATGTTCAGTACATTTTGAATTGAATAGGATTGTAAATATAAAGTTGAATTCAATTTAAAATTAGTAAATCAGTATAAATAAATACATTTTTGCTATGATAATATTCCCTTAAATATGTAATGCTGTTTTTTCTATTATTAATTTGCAATATTAAAGCAGAAAAAAATACAATTTAATTTGTGTTTTTTTATTATTATTATTAGATTCTTAAAGTTTCTCTGAGAAAATGTCTTGGTTTTCGGAAATTGCTGGCAAGGCAGAGGATTTGCTGAATAGAGTTGACCAATCAGCAGCTGAAGCTTTGCAAAACAACGCAAAGTCCCGAAGCCGATCTCGATTAGATGAAATTCCTTCTGAATCCAACTATTCTCCCAGCAGAGTGTATTCAAATCCTTTAAGGCCATCCACCTCTTCAAATGCAGCTTCTCCCTCGACACTGGAGCGCAAGTTGTCCTACAGTCAGGGTACTTTAACTCCAAAACGAAAATCCGTGAGTGATGACGAGAAACTTTTCGAGTTTCTAAACGCCAGTGACAAACTCCCTACTCCTTCTAGGAAAGAAAGACCTAAAACATCCACTTCACCTGAGAAGAAGCATTTTCCACCCAACAATTCACAATCTCAAAATGTGCCATTTGTACAAAAAATCGGTAACTGATTTGCTGTATATTTATTGAAAACATTTGTTGTGCTATAAAATATTGCAAGAAGAGTTTAAATTCTACTGTAGCCTCACATAATACAGGGTGATTCAAAAAGAAGGAGCACATTTAAAATATTTATATCTAATGAATGACACTGGATAGAGACATACTCTACGTCATTGGATAGAGGAAAGTTCAAACTTTTATTTCATGCTTTTGGATAATCCCGGTAAAATTGGACATACTCTAACACTGGTTGTTTCCACAAATTGAACAAGATCAGAATGATTTTATCTTCACCTTACTTCCAACACGAGGACATCAGTATGCGAATGTCTCCATTCTTATGCATTGCGATTTTTATCTATGGGGATACATAAAAGACAGCATGCAGCCACCTGTTCCTACTATTCTTCAAGATGTGTGAGATCAAATTGTTACAGCAGCGAGTTCAGTAACCAGTTACTCTGAGTGTGGCAAGAAATGGACTACCAATTCGACATATTTGTCGCATAACCAATGGATCTCGTGTTGAATGCATTAAAAAAACTTTGAACTTTCCTCTATCCAGTGATGTTTCGTATGTGTCTCTATCTATTGTCTTTTATTAGATATAAATATTTTAAATCTGCTCCTTCTTTTTGAATCACCCTGTATATATTATGATCTTTTTTTTATGCATGCGACTGAGGAAAGTTTGGAGATCGTTGTTGAGTGTCAGTGAATGTAAAACATTATTTGAAACTTGGCATGTTTTTATATGGAACCAGCATCTTGGGTACTTAATAAATAAGGTCAAGAGTATATGTAAATTCTCATCCTTGGTAAAAAGAAGCCATAACATATATATTTTATTATTTTTGCACAATCTTTATTTATTACAGAACAACTATTCAAATAAAACATAACAGTACTATTTGGTCTAGATGTATGTATTAATAAACGGCAGCAAACTTTTATATATGTCATAGTGTTGCAAAATAAATTCATTAAGGATTTGAAAGTGATGAATTTGGTGAACTGCCAGACTTTAAGAGCTATGTAAAACTTTGAATTCTTTTACAAAATTTAGATATGAAATATTAAATTAATAGTGTTTTATGTAGGCATGGCTATAATCTAACATATGCTTTTTCAGTACTTATGTATTAACGCCACCGCAGCTACAGATTTGGCAGTTTTTAAGTGCCGCCAATTTGGCGGTTTTTATACTTACGTATTAACGCCAACACAGCTACAGATTTGGCGGTTTTTAAGTGCCGCCAATTTGGCGGTTTTTGTACTTGCGTATTAACGCCACCGCAGCTACAGATTTGGCAGTTTTTGTACTTGCGTATTAATGCCACCGCAGCTACAGATTTGGCGGTTTTTGTACTTGCGTATTAACGCCAACGCAGCTACAGATTTGGCGGTTTTTAAGTGCCGCCAATCTCTTTATTGGCGCATTACCGCCAATCTGTAGCTGCTGTGGCGTTAATACATAAGTACCGCTTTTTCTCATTCTGATTAGTTATTTTTAAAAAAAGTGCCCCAAAACTTCTGCCAAACCTTTTTAATATAACTTCAGAATTTATCTGTTAGATTTATGTTTAAATATTTCCTTTATTCTGTATAAATATTGATTGGTCTTTTCTTATTTGTATTTATTATTATTATTTCTCTTTGTAAGGATATAGCTTGAATGTAGAAAATCATTGAACTTTTGTCAAAAAAAAAAAAAAATGAGACTTAAATCTTTTTGTGAATGAATTGATATTTGTATTTTTAACTTTTTTGAACAAGAGCTATGACAAAATCTTTTTAGAAAACAAACCTAGTTTATGATTCAAAAATATTTTATTTTAGATGCAAATGACTCCTCCATTCCTAAAACTGAGACTACTGTAGATGTACATGATGCTAATTCACCTCAAATTGCTTTCGAACAACAGCAAAACGGAGAAATTGTAGAGAAGGCTTCAGATTCTGCCCCTGTTTCACAAAGTGCCTCTGAGGCAGCAGATGTATCTATTGCAAAAGCACTTACTGTGAACCAAGATGTTTTACAAGTGGAAAATCTATCAAAAAATGCTGAAACAGGTAAGCATTTCTATTCTATTTACTGCTGCACAGCATCAAACCTGCATTTTATTGGTTTTTATTTATTTATTTCCCTCCTTACCTAATCAGTGATGTAAGTGTTCAGACTACAAATGCAAATTTCTATTCATTTTCAACTATTTTTTTTTAACTCAAAGGCATAAAGGTAAGAGATTAATACAAGGAGTTTTGGTTAAAATATATCATATATTTTGGTGAGCCAGAAAAGCAGTTGTTTTTAAGAGAAGTATGTAATAAAGAAAGTAATTTTCAGACATATCGCTACAAAATAGTTCATGTTAAAATAAAAGTATTGCACTTAATGGATTTATTTCAATCTCGGTGGTTTCATAAATATAGCAAACTCATATAAGAATCCAGCTTACTTCTTGTACTGTACTTAAAGAAACTTCTGTTTCTTCACATACAGTTTCTTCATGGGCTGCTAGTTTTTTTTTTTTTTTTTTTTTATTCCTTGGTCTATAGCTAGAATGCATTCCTGATTTGAATTAACCTTCAAAATTTGTGACCCATTTTCAGTTAAGTCTAACCTTCTGACAAGCTTGCTGTTGTCATTTGCTTTTCTGTTTTGTCTGGATCTGAGATGCCAGCTTCGATAGTAGCAGTTTGCTCTTACGTCCTATTGATTCTCAGCTGTTGCTGTGTGAGTACCAATAGATGATGAACATCATTACTGTCAACTTCTAATCTTATTTCCTGGAAAAAAATAACTTTCTCTATTGCATGAGTGACTTGATAAGTTTCTGATGCTGTTTCTATCTGATTTTTGAAAAAAGACGAGTGGCGTCTCATCCATAAGAGCTGCAGTCCCAGAAATTATTTAAAAATCTTATATATTTGTTTTTGTTCTAATTGACTTACTCTTCCACTTTGAGAGTTCCATGATCAAGAAAAATGGCAAAAAAGTAATAAACATAAAAGGAAGATTGAAGATCAACCAGGAATTAAGAGAACTGCAGAAAGTTTTGCCCTTCCTATTCGGGCACTGATCAACATGGAGAGCACTCAGTCGGGAGAAGAAGCAACCCTTTCTCTACTTAAAATTACATACATTTCAGCTGCATTTTTCCCAGCTCTCGCTTAGTGCGATTTCCTCATTTGGCTTTTTATCGCTTTTTCTTAGTAGTCCATTCATTAAGTAGTTTTTTTAAATCAAATTCTGGAGGAGTTAGAGTTGCAATTTTTTGCTCCTTTTTGTTTTTTGGGGTGCTGATAATGAATCTGAGGTTTGCCACCAAAAATTTTTGTTGAAATTTTAGTTATAGCCAAAAAAACGTGAAAAAGTTTTTCCCAGTTTTTTTGCTTATAACTTGAAAACTATCAATTTTTAGTGTATAATTATGTATTAAAATAATCAGCACAAAATTTCCTACAAATTAGGTTTATACAACTTTTGCAGCACTGCTTGTTTCTGAGCTGACAAGTCACTACTGAAAAAGACGAACCAATTTTCTTCCCTGTACCATTTAAGGCATTTCACAAGATGTCACTACATGAATGTCCATTATTGCTATGGAAATTAAAACGTGGAATTGTTTGTAAAAGTGTGACTGACATCTATGAGTTTTGCCTCATAGTGTTATTCAGTGGTCAAATGACATTCTCATGCAATAGAAGCCTTGAATGTTTTGATGACTCCTTGGTTCAATCCTTTGAAATAAACTGATTGTTTCTGGAGGCCTGAGTTGGAATCAATTAAGGTGGCTGGAGGATGGGTGCATTGTCAATAAGAAGCATCGTTCAAACAGAATTTGTGCAGACTGGTAATAACATTCGACTTAAGGTATAGAGTAATGACATAACCATTCCTCAACTGTCAGAATGGGTCATGTGTCGAGCCATTTTTTTCACCTTTGAGAATGCTGTCTTTATTTTTCAAGATTATTCTTACTGTGGTTCTAGTAGCTGATATTTTTTTGCTAATTCACAGATTTTCATTCCACCTTCAAAATCCTTAATGATGCTAAGCTTTAAGTTTCAATGTTAACTTTTTCTTTTCTATTACGATTATTAATAAAAAAGAAAATTATTTAATGCAGAAGAATTATAATCAGTTTTTTTAAATGGCATGGTTATTTCTTAGGATTATAATAAATGCAATTTCTTGTATCAATTTTTTATGAAACATATCTGTGCATGTCATTGCAAGTTCATAATTGATCATCACGAATGAAATGATCCACTTGATGGATGGCATAGTATGGAAAACAAAACGAGAGAGGAAAATAAGGAACCACATAACTAAGTTGGTGCAAGTCATGATATTAGTGTATTTACAAATTAAGTGTATTTATGGAAGTCCAAAACATCTTATCCTCATTATCGATACACTTTATGTTTGGCATGAGAGAGTGGTTTTGGTTTAATGTCTTCCAATGTGAAGGGAGAACAGTTTTTCATATCAAAATGCTTCTTTGACAGTATAAAAATTTTATCTGATATAATTTTTTTGAACTCAAAGTTTGCATGAATATAATATAAGTAGAAATACCCATTTGCTTTTTGAAGATTTCTTTTTAGTAAATTGTTGTAAATATGTTCAGTTAGTTTCTTGAATCTGCTTCCAATGAATTTTCTTATTAAGTCATATGAGCCTATATGTATATATGGAAAGAAAATATTAAATTATACCAATAAAAAATTCTTTATTTAAAAATTTGCATGTTAGAATAGTTAATAGATTTGATTTAATTTTATTGATTATTGTGTTCTGACTAGTTTTATTTAAAGTGTTCAGAAATTTCTTTACAACGTAAAATTATATAAATAATTTCCCATTCAAAATTCATGTGAGAGACAGCCACTTCTTATATTGTGATATGATTAATTTTAATTGTATTATTGCGAGTTTCATACTTTTACTGGAATTGCAAATTATCAAGGATCTTGCATTCTTTTCATGATCAAAATTCGAATATCATTATGATTACTCTTTGCGAAAGCAAACCAGAGTGCAAAATGCTCATGCATTCTTTTGTTTTGCTTAAAGAAACAAAAAAGCTTCACAAAAAAGTGGAGCCTTGGAATTCTCAAATGTCCAGCAGTGAAAAAATGATTCGAGAGTTGAGAGAAAGAGAAAAGGACATGACAGCTGCTACTGAAGCAAAAGACTCTCAGTTGGCCATCTTGAAAGTCAGGTTACAAGAAGCTGACCAGGAATTGCAGATTAAAAGAAATCTTGTGAAAGAGTTAGAAGTTGAAAATGATAGGTAGTTTATAAAATTGCCATTTATTATTTTTATTAAAATATCATATTTTAGTTCCTTGCTACTCATGATCTTTTGAACAATGAATGAAATGAAATCATATTCTTTATAAAAAGTTGTAATAAAAGCTGTATAAAAAATTATCTATAATGTGCCAGTTAGCATGAATTGGATTTTTGTATGTTAAATAAATTTAATTTGTTTTAAATAATAAAATTATTTTCTTTGTATAATATTCAAATTTATAATGTCATATTAATCAGTAGAATATCATACATTTTTAAAAAATTGCATATAATTGAGCTGGTAATTTTCGTAATAAATTCAATAAAAACAAAATTTAAATTCTTACGTTTATTTTTTTAATTAATCGGTGTGGAGATTAATGCTTGAATGTTGTTTTTCATTACATTTTTGCGCAGAATGATCAAAGAACATGCGCAGAGTGCAGCCTTCCAGAACAAAACAGTTGAAGTTCTTCGAGAACAGTTACAGCAAGCTGAAGCTGAGTTGAACAAAACTAAAGAAGCAATGCTACAAAATCAAGTAAAATATGTTTGAATGTCATCTTGTATATTAGATGCATAATAATTATTGTTATCTCTAAGTTATAGTTAGTTTAATGAGTGATACTGCTACTCAGACAGTTGTAGTATATTTCATACATTCATTTTAGGAAATATCAAATAAGGGGCCGTCCACAAATGATGTCATGCTTGGAAAGGGGTCGTGAAATTGTGAAATTACCAGAATTTAAGGGTATTTTTTAATCTGGTCTAAAACAACTTTCATGTGATTTTTTTTTTTTTTTTCAATTATATTCCTTTCTTTTCAAAAAAAAGCCTTCGGGTAGGTTCTGAGAATATGGTAGCAGCAGAAATTCTTCACAATTAGAAGAAAACCTCCCTGGAAATGCCCAACAAAAGATACGTCGCCCCATCTGGGTGAGTGGTAGAACTGGTAGTGGCACAAACAGGTTGATCTTATTGAGATGTTTCCCCCCTCCCTTAAAAATTCATTCTCTTTAAGAGTATTTTGTATTCATAAAGTAAATATAAGATTTAAAGCAAGATATTTCAAATTCCGAAAGACTACTATTTTCAATTGCTCTTTTATATTAATATTTTATTACTATTGTATATTAATTAGGTTATTTGTTGTAAACCTTAATCTTATTTCATACAAAATAAGTGCACGTATAATCATTATTATTGTTATTCTCACAAATGTCATTAAAACACATAGTTAAAGTTTAAAAATAAAATTTGAAATATGATCTATAACATAGTGCTTTGTTTCTGAACTGCAAGTGTATGTTTATGTAATATAGCATGACAAGGGGGGGAGGGGGTATGGTGAAGTCACACTTTGTGCAAAGGGGGGAAGGGGGTAAAAAATATTGAAAAAAAGAGGGGACATAATCTATGGACAGCCCCTAAAGCTTTGTTTAGCAAATTAAATTGCTCATGTTTCACTTATTATTTCATTATAATTGATTAAGTGCTTTTTGTGTTTATAGAATGATCACATGCAAAAAGTAGCAAAAATGGAAGAAGAGCACCGGCATTTAGTAGATTCTTATTCATCTTTGCAAAAGAAGTGGAATGAATTAAATGGTAATGTTCATCATCATATAGGATTTAGATAAAAGACATTATTTTAGAACTAAAATTCATGTGATTCTTAATTCTTGTTTCAAAGCATTAAATTATATATTTGTTATTTATGAATTTTTTGCTGTTAACTAGTACCCAACCCGTAATTTTAATGTTTTATTTCTTTAACTGTGAAAAAATTAACTTTCCTGGTCATTGGTTAGCCAATTTATGTGAAATTTTATTTATAAATATATATATAAGCTTTTTAAACAGGAAAACATATTAATTGAAACTGATGTTTGTTAGAATCTATCCACATGACTCCGAATACTGGATGTGGCTGCAGTATCCTCTTATTTCTCTAAATCTTATCTAAATGCAATTAAAAATCTACTCGTATATAGTAATCAGTTTAGGTATCTGAAGAGTTTTACCTCATGAATATATATAAGCATAGAGCTTGGATTTAAAAATCAGACATTTTTATAACTTTCTAACTGAATGCTCATAACTTCTCTTCCATTCAAGAACATACAACTGCGCGGCCATTTTCTTTCTTTGCAGATATTAGTTGTGTGAAGTTAATGAACCTTTCAATGCAAAAACTTGGACATAATAGGAAAATCAGCAAAGATATCAAATTCAAATTTTCATTCACACACATATAACTAACTTTGAAGGTAGTTTAAACAAGATTCTTTGGTACTTTTCCGTTAGCCGGGCGCAAATGTCGCCAATTGTGAATCAAACACGAGGCAAGTCGCTGGGCGCAAATGTCGCCAATTGTGAACCAAACGCGAGCCAAGTCGCCAAAATTGGGCGGAATTCTACATTTGGCGATTTTTTTGCTTGCGCCCGGCTAAAATGTTGCCAATTGTGAACCAAACACAAGCCAAGTCGCCAATTGTCAACCAAACGCGAGCCAAGTCGCCGGGCGCAAATGTCGCCAAGATTTGGCGGAATTCTACATTATTTGGCGATTTTTCACTTTCACCCATCTAACGGAAAAGTACCGATTCTTTTTAGTCAAAAAGATTCCCTTTTTATAATTAAATTATATTGTAAAATTGTCTTTCGTCATGGATTGTTGCTTAAGTTTCTGTACCTTGATAGAGAAATAACCAATGTCCATTTTGCTTGTTTTGTGTAAAAGGTGATTTAGGGAATTCAAATCACATGATAATGGGCTTTGAAAACGTTTTTCCAAATTTATGTTTTTATTCCATTTGTCTTTGTTGCCACGTCTTACTTCTTTTCTCTTTGTTGTCTTCCTCTCTTTTTGAAGTACCTTTTAACGAATTCTAAAAATTATCAGAAATGTTCCAAAAACAGTTTTCTCATGTTAATGAAAAAATTTTAATGGTAGACCTTAAAAATTGGCTAAAGTTCTGTCTTTTTTCTTGAGATAATACAGTTATTGGAACTTGGAATCAGTTTTCTTTAAATTTTTGAATGAATAGATATTAATGTTTAAAAATCATTTTACGTTTGTTTACTATTGAGTCAGATGACATATGTTTTATCCATTTATAGAAAGAAGCAAAGATCTATCAAATCAACTGAAGCAATCAACTGGAAACTTTGAAGCTTTACAACAGGAATATAATGATTACAAACAAAAGGCACAAAGAATATTGCAAGTAATGATTCAAATGCTTTCATTTGTTTATTCATTTTTTAAACTTACGAAACCTTGAATGAAACTTGTGTTCATTAATCTTAAGTTTTGAAGGGAGCATATCATGTTTTAAAATGCTAAGTCTTAGTTTCTGTTACTAATACTAATTTTTTTTCCCCTTAACGTGAAAATGTTTCCAACGTAAAAGTTTGTAAATTAATATGTAAAAAGAAACATCATTTTACTATTCAACACTGTGCTTATTCCTGAGATTTAAGAATATTAAATTTTAATTTTATGTAGAATGTTGCTATATTTCTTTAACCCGTATATTAAAATTTCAGACTCTTCAGTTTTAGAACGGATTCAGTATCTCCCCCCCACCCCCCAAAAAAAGGTTTTATTGTAGATAACATAGGAGGTTTTTTTTAAGGAGTTATTACTCAGTTGATATATGAAGATTTTCTCTGTTCACAGTTCTTTTAAAATATTTCATATTTGAATTTTAGTGATGAATTCTGTAACAGTAATCACTTCTATTTACAACCAGTGACATTAATTTTTATCGCATTTTATTTCTAGAAAAAGAAAATTTTAACATTTAGTGTTGTTTATATTTTAAGTTGGACCAGCAAATTCTGGAGATCTGAATGATTTCACTACAGACCTCTAACATAGCCTTAGTTTAAATCAATGGTTCTGAAATTGATTTCATTAAAGGCCAGCTTTTGTTGTCTAATTAATGCATATTAACCCTTTGAAACCAGGCATGTCAGATGCTTGCCACATTCTCTCCTGACTATCACAGATACATGCCAGCTCTTGCAGGGTTCGTACGCTTCCTTAAAAGTCCTTACTTTTACATTTAGTCTTTAAAAGTCCTTACAAATACTTATTTTCATGCCCCATTTTTAAAAAGTCTTTGAAAGTTCTTACTTTTTACTCTGCCATTAAAAAATTTAAAAATTTCACCGATTATCGTTTTTCTAATTCCTCCTTCTTGGTGGCTCTAATCTTGGTCGACGTGGCTCTCGCTGAATGGGTGGGGGACAACTCTCGTTCTACGAATCCATATCCATCGCATACACTTTGGGATATAAGGGAGGAGTTACAGATGGCCTTTATTGGTCCATGGTTCCATAGGAATGATTGTCAAAAGTGCTGTTACCATTTTTAGAATAGTATCAAAGTGATAAACTTTTACTTCCATTTTTTGCCAGTGCTGTATTAAAACTTGTTAATGATTGCTTTCAAAATTTTGAAACCAGAGAATGAAAGAATTGAGAAACCTGAGACTTTATGCAAATTCAACTTCAGTGACCCAAACTTGCATAATGATAAAAGTTGAGTATATTTAGGATTTACTGCAGAGCAACTAATAAAAGAAAAGATAACAAATAAGGAATTAGCAGACAAGGATGTTTTCACACTCAGACAGGATAGTCGGAAAAACATCATAACAATGATAAAACATTTCATGCAGAAATGTCCTGTGAATTGCACACTAGTAAGACATGCGATTTGCATTGATCCACGAGTAATGGCTGGATATCCCGAAAAAGCAAAGGAAAAAATGAAAAAGGTATTGATTGTGTTGTTGCAAAATAAACGTATTTTGGAAAAAGATTGCGACAAAATTTTGTTACTCTATGCAAATTTTCTGTTAAATATTGTAAAGCCAAATTCATTTGAATTTACTTCTTTCAATCCAAAGAGTGATTCTTTTGATACTTTTTTACAAACTTATTTTAGCAATAATCATTATGAAAAAGTTTGGAAGATTATCAAAATGGTATTAATACTGTCACACGGACAAGGAGATTTTTCGGTGAACAGGGCCTTGGAAATAGAAATTTTAAAAGATGCTTCATATATTTCCCAGCGTGTTGTAATTCATGAATTTATTAATCTGTTTGGGCTATTTATGACTTAATAATTACAAAAGAAATGAGGACGGCTGCCACCTCATCTAGAGCAAAATACATGCAGTATTTAGAAAGTGAAAGATCCAAAGAAAAAACGGAAAGCTTTAGAGGAGGAAATAGATTTTTAAAACAAAAGAAAATGTTCCTCCGAAAGGACATACACCAAACAAATGAGGAAGCAAATGATTTGAATGAGGCTGAAAAGTCAAAGGACATAAATTTATTTATTCAATCGCATGAACTAAGGAAAACAATTACTGAAAAAGAAATTAAAATAAATACCTTGGATGTAAAATTGAATGAAAAAAGTTTGGAATTAAAAGATATTTAATTTGATTACCAGTTTCATGATTTTTCTTTCATCAATTTATTAACTCGTATTTTAAGGAGTTTTTGTTGTGTTAAATTTGTAATGTATCTTCTATGTTTTATATTATACTTTATCATCTAATAGGTTGAATTTGCAAAAATGTGACATTTTATTTAAAAATGTGTGCAACAATTCGTTAAGTTTATTCAATTTAGAGGTCCTTATTTTTTGGGTTTTTTTTAGTCATTAAAAGGCCTTGATAGTCCTTGATTTTCTTTTAAGGAAATGTGTATGAACCCTGTCTTGTGGCTTTTAGCTACCGACTGACACTTCTGTGTAATACCAGTAAGGAACATTTTAGTAGAATTTTTATATCATAAATTATTATCAATTATAGTAATTTTTTATGAATTTGCAGCCATCATCAAAAGGTTAAATATATCTTGTAGTTTGGATGTCTACAGTGTCTGTTAAATTTGCAAAATGATTTATTAGATGAGAAATCCCTTTTTATCTCATTATGGTTCAAAAAAGTGTTGCTACAAAAAAAAGCAGCATGAATTATACAGCTTGAATAGTTTTACTATCAGTACTACTCCTGATAATCATTTACAGTAGAACCCCGCTAATCCGAAATTCCGGTTAATCCAAACCGATTTTATTTTCGAAAAATATATGTAATTGAAAAGATTAGCTGAAAAGATTTAAATATACATGCTGAAAACAACGGAGTGAATCTCTTCTTGAGTTCGCCATAAGATAATGTCTCTTCATACAGGAGCACATCCATTATTCTAATGAAAAGGGGAAACCTATTCTCTTTTGATTGCTTTTGAATAAAAGAATTCAAGAGGTAGTAGTACTGAGTACTTATAACTTACTTTTTTTTTTAGCACACATCTTTTTCTTCTCTATTTTTATCGGAATTTCGAGTTATCCGAATTTTTTGTAATCCGAACAGGCACCGGTCCCAATTAGTTTGGATTAGCGGGGTTCAATTGTACTTATATAGTATAGTGGTGGTTGAGTTTATTAATTTAGTATTAAAATTTCTGTTAATTTCATATCTCAGTACATGTTTTAATTTTTTTATCCTAAAATGTATTTTGAAATACTTTTTTAAGTCCAAAGAGAAACTGATTGCAAGCCTGAAAGGAGGCCACCTGGAATTGGACAGCATCGAGAAGAATGAAGCTGCCTCAGCCCTTGCAAATGCAGAAATCGAAAGCATCAAGCAAGAGAGAGATCTTATGAGGGACGAACTGAGAAGAGCCAACGAGCTCGTCTCTACCTATCGTGCGGAAATCCAAGAGCTCGAAAAAGCTTCTCATAACGATGCCGTGGAATCGCAGGAGCGTTATAGGAACTTGAAAGAGCAGCTTGATTCTGAGCGGACAACCAAAGAAGAGTTGCAGCTGTTAAATGTACAGTTAAAAGAGGTAATCCTTGTTTCTTTCTCTTTCAAAGAAGTGGTTCTTGGGAAGATTTATGCAGTGAAAAAAAGGGTGCCTGTTTTCAGTGGTGTAACAATGGAGGGGGAGGCAAGGGGGTATAGGTGCCATTTACCCCCACTACACCACTGTCTGTTTTTGGTTTTTAATATTTCAATGCTGTATCATTTTTGATGCAAATTTGTTTGATTTTGTTAAACATATTCATTGTGAACTTTAACCCCTTCGGGATGAGCTCCGCATATATGCGTTTCAATTTAACTCATCTCGGGGCCGAGCGCCGCATCCTTGCATTACGGCGAAAGTGTTGCTGTGGGCCGAGAGCCGTACATATACGTTTGGCTTTTGGAACAAAATGTTTTCTATTAGATGCCGTTTCTATTCCATGTTTCTTTCAAAAGATTGGTCCTGTACATTAGTATTTCTCTCTCCGAGGTCAGATTGTAGTCGGCCATGTGTCTGTGAATCATTCTATTAGAATTATTTGATTTTTAAGAGTATAAACAGAAACGCGTGCTGGCGAGTGTAAATAGAAGCATGTGTTAAAGAGCTCTTTAACTCATTTTGGAGTGATTGGTTTATAGTTTCTCCGCTCGCTTGGGTTGAGATTTTATGGGAGATATTCTGTCAAGGGTTTTTATGCCTCTCTGTTTTATTTTTGCAGTTATTGCTAAAAGAACGCGTTAACTTTCCGAGGAGGAAATATGTAAATTTTTAAATGACAAATCTAGGGATTTTTCCGACGATAGTGATAAAGCAATAAATTATTAGAGTTCTTTAGATAGTTATGAATCATCAAATTCTGAATTAGAAAAGGATAGTACTAATATATCGATTCCAATTCCATCATGTCAGTGGAGTCCTAAAATAGAAAATTTTTCAGAAGGTTTTGAAAAGTGAATTATTGCAATTTTCTTGAAGTATTTTATAATATTGAATGTAAATATTTATTTTTTCCTATATTTTCGAATTTTGCATCAGTAATATAGTGTTTATTTAGGTACTTTCAATTATAGGGAAATATTTTATATTTTTATTTTTTATTATTAAAAATCAAGTATTTTAATTAAATTTTTTTTATGATTTTGAATATGATATCGTTTACCGCATATTTAAAAAATGTTTTCATTTCTATGTAAAGGACACTTTTTTGCATTATTATGTAACATGCACTTTTAATGCGTGTTAGGCTTAGCGGGAGAACATGCTTCAGCCGGTAGACATGGACTGCACTTGCCAACTCCCGGCCGGTGGGCACGTTTCCTTCAGTGAGTGGCCGTCCCGAAGGTGTTAACCTTGTTACTCGATAATAAACATCGCTTATTTGATATCTTGAGAACAATCTAATTCTGGACACATAAAAGAAAGTTTACCCATTTATGAATGGCAGAACCGTTGGGAGACATCTTTAAAATCTAGGTTCCTATTTGGACCTGTGCCAGAAACTCGTGAAGACAGATGTCTAGGGAATTTTTATATTAATCAAATTTTGACTAAACACGGGTTCTTTCTGGAACACCAGTCTAGATTCTTTAGAAAGACGGAAGACTGTGACTGTGGACTTGGGAACTGTAACACATTATATATATGTTTGTCCTAATTTTGTTGAAATTAGAAAGGAATTTTTCCCTGGAAACTTTGCAACGCTGGTATCTTAGAATTGACGCATAATAAGAAAGCCGAAAAAGGCCTGGTAGTTATAGTTAAAGCTTTATTTGAAAAGAGTCTCAGGACAAGTTAATTATCGTTTTTACAAGTTTGAGTTTTAACTTTTTAAATTCTGCATTTGCTTTGAATGAAAAATGCTTCATCTGTATAATAACGAACAATTGTGAGTCAGTGAAGGATATATATATTTTTTAAATGGAAATATAATGTACATGATTTATATAGAAGTTTTTAAATTTGTTATGATATAATGAGTAAAGTATGATGTTTAAATTGACAAACATGTGGATTAAGTAGGTTTAAAAGTCACTGAGATTATATGGACAGAGGACCGGAACTTTTGGGGCTTTGTGCTCCAGCTTCGATTTGGGTGTGAATACTTTTGTGTATATGTTTCCCAATATGTAATTTTTGCTCATTAATTTATTGGTGAATCTAATTAATTGTGTCTAAGAGACTAAAATCACAGGAATTTTGAGTTATATTATTTTTTGGCTTTAGTTCCGCGGAGCTTGGTTGTCAGTTTGTTTTAATTAGTCCAAATTTCTCCATTTTTAGGCTGGTTAATGGATGGAGCCAGTTGGTTGTCTTATAGAGGTTGGAGTTGATTGGTAGGGTTGTAATTCGTAGGAGGTGGCTCCACCATTTCCGACCGTTTCATTTTGTTAAAGCAATTGTGCTCGAATGTTCATCAGTTTTGTCCGCATGCCCAAAGCAGAATGGACTTCTCTTCTGGTTGTTGTTGTTATCCATTTTGCTGTTTAACTGTGGTAATATTTATAGAAAGATAATTCTGCTTTTATTGATATTAAATCACTTTACATAAAAGTGTTATTTGTAAGAAGCATAGTTGTAGTGTATCCTGTTATCTGACATAAAATCAGATGCTTTAGTTTAATATCAGTTGTGATGAAAAAAGTTGTGCTTCATGCAAAATTACTCTATTGTGTATCCTGAAAAGGATTGAAAGAATTTTGATTCCAAGTAAATATTTTTTTCTCTTGTGAATTATTAAAGTGTATCGCAAATAAAACATTTTTCGGTACTTTTCCGTTATCCGGGCGCAAGCGAAAAATCGCCAAATAATGTAGAATTCCGCCAAATTTCTTACAACCATTCTCTTGGCGACCTGGCTCGTGTTTGGTTCACAATTGGTGATATTTGCGCCCGGCTAATGGAAAATCGCTTCGCTTTTGGTGACTTGGCTCGCGTTTGGTTCACTTTGCGACATTTGCGCCAAATCGCTTCGCTTGGCAATTTGTCTCGCGTTTGGTTCACAATTGGCGACATTTGCGCCCGGCTAACGGAAAAGTACCCATTTTTCATGTAATCTGAAGTGTAACAAAAAATGATGTCACAGTATTATGATATCAATTCTGTTAATAATTGCGTGCTATTTACAGTCTTTTAATTTTTCATTTGTACAAAATTTATTTCTTTTAGAAAGCAAATGAGATCGGTAGGCTTGAGTTAATGATAGTGCTGTTCATCTGTTGTTAATCTTGGCTAAACTATTTTGTGATCCTAATTATTTATGATGTTGATATTCGAAAAAAACTTTAAAATGGTAAAATTTAAAAATGTATTAGAAAGCAGTTAAAATTAATTAAATGTCTCTTGATATTAAGTAGTTGATTTTTTTTTTTTAATATTTTAGATCAATTATGTTCTTTTTTTTTATGTACAGGAATTGCAAATTCTACGGGATGAACTTACTCGAACAAAAAGTAGTTTCCAAAGTCGAATTCAAGACAGGGAAATTGAAATTGAAAAGCTGAGAAGACAGGTGAATGTATAAACTTAAAATACTCTTTCCTGATTTTTTATCTTAAGAAATATTCAAGAAATAATTTGTTTATTTTTGTATGCAATTTATGAAGTTATTTCTTTTTATTAAAGCATTTTGCTTAATTTTTGAATATTAAATCTATAAAATCACCATAAGCATTTTGATACATCATATGTGTAGGATTTGTTTAGGAGGGAACAGAACAGAACGCCATCCCTTACCCCTGTACCCGTGACCAGACCGGTCACTGAACAGTTTGATGGGCAAGACATGGGAATTTTATTTAAGAAAAACAAAATAAACAAAAAGAAGGAAATATATACACTATGTACAGCACAGGCATTTTCACTTTTACACTATTAGTTCGTAATAGTCTTCTTTTCTTTAGAGGTTGAAATTCCTTTCTTTTATTTGAAGGGAGAATGTCCGGTAATTGAGCTACTTAGTTCAGCTCGCTGGGAAGTTGAAGGCTAGGGAGGCCGGAAAAGATCTTTGTTTTCGCTAATGAATTTGATAATCCCACGAATTTTCTGCCTGGAGACGAGGTTATTGGCGACCCTTTTCAGCCATTCTTGTTCGAAGTTTGGCGCTGGCTTCCTCATATGCCAAGACACTGTGTAAATACACTCCGTGGCATAGTGAAGTGCCATGCCAATTCCACCACAACTGCAATAATCGCTGCCAGACAGGTGAAACCTTTTGAGGTAGGCAGGGAAAGGTCCATGTTGAGAGAAGAAGATAACATCCTGTCTAATCCAGTTAGTGGGACGGAGACTAACTGAGGGCATGATGTTATAGATTTTCCCGCCTGTATCGCCATTCTTCCATGAGGTTTGCCACTCCTCAAGCATCCTCTAAAAATCTTCTGTCAAGCTGGAGTCGAACCAGCGACCTATGGATGTCTGCAACTATCTCCTACAGTCCACTGCTCTGCCAACTGAGCTATCGACGGCTTCTAGGAGGGAACAAACATCCCATAGTTTAAATACAATTTAATGCTATTTTTTGGTGTCTAGGGGTTTTTTGGGGGCTCGTGAAATTAGATTAAATGGTGATGAGACTTTGTTTAAAAATAATCAATCATTTATTAAACTGTTAAGGGACAAGTATTAAAAGGGTAAAACTATTTACAAAAGAGAATTTAGAATAGGAGTTTGGAAAGTGCATGATGATATAGTGACAGCGAACTGAATCAGAATGAAATGATAGAGGGTTACTTTAATCATGGATAGTATTGTTAAACATGTTTTAAACAGTTGGAATGGCTAGTTCATTCTTTTAATGTAAGAAGAGAAAGGAGATGAATGTTATGATATTGCCACAACATGGTTATTTCCGTCCGTTGACTATTAGCGATCAGCCTTGCGGCTAAAGTTTTAGTACATTTTTTATTTAGGACCTGCCCTGCTGTGCAAAGATCTTTTCTCCTGCGAACAGTTTTATTACATCCCTGGCCCCCTGGCGACATCTATCATTTCAATTCTGATTCATTCTTACAAACTGAGTGTTATTTGAGGATTTTAGCAGAGTAAACTCCTTATTTATTTGTGCGTCCGGTAATACTGTTCGTTTTGTTGTCTTGACATTTTGTAACGTTATTAGAAATCTATTTCTAACATTAAGTTTAAGTGGAGAATTTCATTTTTGAACCACACTCTGGAGATCCACTGAGAGAGAAATTCAAATCCTAAAATACCCAGGGAAGTAAGGTCCCACTATGTGTTTTTTTCCGTAAAAGTAAGGTTCCCCTATATGTTTGGCTGTGCTTCACTATCGGCCACAATCTCGATGTTTTTGAGGTTTGGGTAGATCTCTTGATAACAGATAACAAAAGATTCTTGAAAGGTTTAGTATTTGTACTGTTGATAAAATCTGATTTTTGAAATAAAATATTGAATTTTTCTTGCAACTTCATAGAAAATCAATAATTTATTTACTTGTTTCACACACAAGAAAAGTCTCCATATACAGTAAAAGCTTAACTAACCGGCATGCTCGGGAAACGCCGATTTCCAGATATCTGAAAAGTTCGGATAGTTGAGTGTGACAGGAAAAACCCCCCGCCCGCCCCCTTGTAGCCTTTTTTTTAGATATTTTCGGCTAAATAATTTGTTTTTGTAATTTTGAAATGTGCATTAAATAAATTTTTAAGAGTACTTCTGTATCCTCCATAACATTGTATTTATAAAACATATTGTGAAGATTTTAATTTAACATTGATGATAAAAAAAAAGTATAATCTGTAGCCGAATTTTTAAAGTAAATGTATAGATTGTAAAAATATAAATATATAAAAAAAGCCAACGAAACTGAAAAATATTCTACTCAACAAGCATAATAAAACTCTTTTAAGTGATCATAAACAAATCCGAGAATGAATATCAAAACTAATTATCTTTTTAAAAAATCGCAAGGGTTATTGCACAATATGCACGCTTCCAATTCTCTCACACCTGATATTACATAATCGGAATCAACATCTGCCTGTATTCGGAGAGTAAATAAATAAAGGAAAAGAAGGAGACTTGCCAATCTTGAGTAACCCCCCACGAGTTTGTTTTTTTTACTGATTCTGTCCCTTTATCTTTTTTTTTTTTTTTTGGTTGTGGATTTCATTTTTAGGTCTCGTTTTTCGGCGAAAGGTGAGGACCTTTTATTATTATTGGTTCTCACTTTTGCTTTTGAAATCCTTATAAAACAAGTCTGTGTACGCCACAGTATTGTATATTGCTTTTTTTTCTTCTACGGCCCTCCGTGCAAAGCGGACGTCGCATTCCAGAAATAAATTGTCTGCGTGAATGGAACGGCACTGGTGCGAGTGCTAAATTTTGGCGTGCGGATGTTAAATTTTTAGAAAAACTCATTTTCTAATTTTTCCGGTTAGTTGGGCTTTCCGGATACTTGAATGCCGGATAATCGAGAATTTACTGTACACTGACGGAAAATAAATCCCAACACCAAGAAAGAGTTGTTCTAGATAAACGAAATTTGATAGGCATGTTTATACATCTGAAAGATGACGTCTGTTCAAATTTCATACTAGGCACATAAGTGTGGTGCTAGTAGTGCCACTATGAACATGCAAATCAGGTTTGCTTTTTAAATATGCACTGTAAAGTTCGTGAGCGTTATTTATCATTGAGATTTGATGTAGTGAGTTGATGTTAGTCAAGAATGCCTTTAAGAAGATGGAAGATGCCATTATCAACAGCTCACTGAGTTTGAACAATATTGTGTAGTAGGGCTACGAGAAGGTGGATTTTCTTTCCGCGATATTGCAGAAAGGCTTGCCAGGAATGTATCCATTGTGCATGATTGTTGGCAGCAGTGGTCAAGGGAAGGTACTGCCTCAAGAAGACCAGGTTCCGGACGGCCATGTGGCACTACTGAGAGGGAAGACCTCGTGTTTGGCATATGGCTGTGGCACATCATACTGCATCTGCGGCAGAAATTCGAGCTGCAGTTGGCACCACAGCGACACAACGAACTGTTACAAATCGGTTACTTCAAGGACAGCTCCGAGCCAGATGCCCGGTAGCGTGCATTCTACTGACTCCAAACCACTACCGTTTGCAACATTAGTGGTGTCAAGCTAGAGCTCATTGGAAGACAGAGTGGAAATCTGTTGTGTTTTCTGATGAAAGCCAGTTCTGCCTTGGTGCCACTGTTTTCCGTGTGTTGGTTAGAAGGAGGCCAGGTGAGCACCTGCAACCAACCTGTTTGCGACCTAGGCACGCTGGACCTACACCCAGAGTTATGTTCTGGGGAGCAATTTCGTTTCACAGCAGGAGCACTCTCATGGTTATCCCAAGCACCCTGACTGCAAATTTGTACGTCAATCTGGTGATTCAACCTGTTGTGCTGCTATTCATGAACAGCATTCAGGGGGGTGTTTTCCAACAGGATAACGCTCACCCTCATCCGCTGTTGTAACCCAACATGCTCTACAGAGTGTCAACCTGTTGCCTTGGCCTGCTAGATCACCAGATCTTTCACCAATCAAGCACATATGGGACATCATTGGACAAGAACTTCAGCGTCATCCACAACCAGCATTAACCGTCCCTGTACTTACCGACCAAGTGCAACAGCCATGGAACTCCATCCCACAAACTGACATTTGGCACCCATACATGCATGTTTGCATATTTGGATTCAAAATTCTGGCGGTTACACCAGTTATTAATGTACCAGCATTTCACATTTGAAATGGCTCTTCCCACGCTTACGTTAACCTGTGATCTTGAAACTTTGATAAATTCAATATGTTACATAGACAAATGTATTGCCCAAATTTCATTACTCTACAATAATTTTTTCTTGGTGTTGGGATTTTTTTTCTTCTGTCAGTGTATGTATATATGTTAAATTCTGGCTGGAAGGAAATGAGGTTAGTTGAAGAAGGGTAATAAGGTTGGGAAATCAAAGTTATTCTAAAAGTGGTATACCAGATCAGTTTATGTTCATTTAAAACTTATCACATGCCTTAAAATCTGTTATCAAGAGGAAAGTCGTCGAATATTTTTTTTCTTGTTAATATTGTCGTTTCCGTATAACATTGTTTTGTAATAACTTGTTTTTGTTGTCTGTGTTTCAGTTAACTGCAAAATCCTTGAGTTCAGTGAGCCAAGATGAGCTTGAATCTCGTCTTCATGCACTAACAGAAAATCTCATTCAGAAACAGACCCTTGTTGAAGCATTGAGCACAGAAAAGAACTCCTTATTACTTCAACGTGAAAGATTAGAAGTTAGTATTTTATTGCTTTGTATAATGTAGTTTTAGTATTGTTCCTTTGTTTATACCTTTCAATTATGTAATTTCTGTTGTATTAAAATATAATAGAATTTTGTGCATACTTCTTATGTATATGATTATTATTAGCTTATTTTACATGTTTAATGTGAAAATGCATTTTAATTATAAATAACTTCTTTTTTATTAGCAACAATTGAATGAAGCTTTAAATTATGGCATGCAACAACATGCTTATGTGGGCATTAACAACAACGAATCAGGTATGAAATTTTTTCTTATGCATAATCTGTGTGTCTTTTTATTTTTGACGTAGACTTGCGTCTTTCCATAGTGGTCTAATGGTGTGTCGGGAAAGAAAAAAATTATGACGCTCATAACTCTGCAACCAAATAATATAGAGAGTTGGTTTTAGTTTCATTTAACAGAGAAAGGTTGACATTGAATATTGCAAAATAATTTTAGAATTTGGAATTATGATTTAGTCACAGTAGAGCTTCAAAGTTGGTGAAAATCGCTAAAAATTTTGATGACGTCACAGCGACCGATGTGCACTCACGCAGACTATCCAAGTATATGTGGCAATTCATTCATCGGTCTTGCGTTCATGCAAAATATTACTCAAGAATTGCGTCGAATTTCGTGGTAAAGTTAAACGCTTATAGCTCCGCAACCAAATAACATAGAGATTTGGTTTTAGTTTCATTTAACAGAGAAAGGTTGACATTGAAGATTTCAAAAATAATTTTGGAATTTGTAATTATAGTTTAGTGACAGTCGAGTTGCAAAGTTGGTGAAAATCACGAAGAATTTTGATGACGTCACAGCGACCGATGCGCGCATGTATCTGTTGTGAGCAGTATATTAACTGTATTTTAACAGATTAATAATTAATTCATTCAGATTAATTCATTTAACAGAGAAAGGTCATAGAGCATAGGTCAAAGTCACACAGAACTACTTTAGTCACAGTTGAATAATGGATTAATTAACTGTCCTTAATTAATTATGATTAACAATTGTTGATTTAATTAAGCTGCCCTTTCCATCGATTTAATTGAGTTGAGTTGGTTTTAGTTTCATTTAACAGAGAAAGGTCATAGAGCATAGGTCAAAGTCACATAGAGCTACTTTAGTCACATAGAGCTACTTTAGTCACATAGAGCTACTTTAGTCACATAGAACAACTTTAGTCACAGTTGAGTAAGATAAGTAAGTCTACGCTCCTCAATCCCAGCAGCCGCTTCGCAGAGACAGCCTCCTTTCGATTTTTTTTTCCATGATAAGCTCAAATTCAAGCGTTTTAATGGGTTAAATAGTCTCATTGACATTTATTCATCCATTTTGTTATGTTTTGTTTTGGATTTCTAAAAAAGGAATTATATAAATTTTCTGAAACTGAGCAATTCTTGAAATAGCTTTCTAAAAGAAAAGAAAAAATGTCAGATATTTTGCTTGCATTAAGTGATGACATCATTTGTAGAAAGCCATATTACTTCGGTGTATTAAGAACCTTAAAGGTATAATATTTGATTGAAATCAGTAATGGCATCATTTTCTACATTCTTATACAGTAAAACTTCAATTAACCGCCACCCTCCGGATCAGGGCTGTGACAGATAACAAAAATTTCTTAATACATATATAAAGAAACGTGGCTTCACTGCTGGTTTGGTACAAAAATCAAATCTTAATCCTTTAAAAGTGTATAATACATACGTCTTTGATTTTTTTTAGATGATGACGAATTACATAAACTGGCGATTAATCGAAGTTTTACTTATCATGCTTCTACAATGCTAGTTCTTGCTCATTAATTTGGCAGTGATTCATTGCAATCTAAAAAAAAAAAATGCTTTCTTTAGAAATGCGTTAAACTTATCAATTTATATAATACTCTTTTTTTCTTACCCGAAAAAACTATGCCTGTGTTTGTTCAACTGTGACTAATTGTGTCAATGAATAATGAGGTTACTTTACAAATAAGTTATAATCATTGGAATATTTAGTGCTACATGAACTGGAGAAATGCTGCGATGGGTAACTTTATTGTAGCATTTAGATTGATGGTATAAAACCCTCCGATCATGTAAGATAGAGGAAAAATTTTGTAACTATTAGCCTGTGGGAGTGGCCACCCCTAAACTTTCTCGTATACTGCTCAAAAATTTGTCATTTCCCCTCCCCTTGCGTGGATAAAAAAATCGAACCTACTGTAATCCAGATTGCAACGAATATCAGAAGGTTTTTCATTGCAGATTATAGTGATTGTAAATTATTTAAGTGAAGGATCATATTAAAAGAGATGCCTATGTATTAAAACTTAGCGATATTTATTTTCCATCACATTCCAGCAAGATCTGCTATTATACGAGCGAGCGAAAACAAAACAGGAGATAAACCATATCTATCACAAACTCCGTCTCAAGGACAAAGTGACGTAATCCTCCCGCTTGGTACCAGAGATTGCTAAGTACGCATGCGCATGGAGATCAGTTTTGAAATGAATGCTCAACAAGTATGCGATTATACAGACCGACAGACAGTCAACCCGTTGACGGATTTGGCCCAAAATTTTATATGGACTTACATTCATGACGATCAAACTGTGTACCAAATTTCATCCATCTAGCTATTCAAGTTTTTGAGTTATAGTGTTAGCATGACTTCGGACATACAGACAGACAGACTTCCCGTTGACGGATTTTGTCCAAAATTTGATAGGAACCTACAAATTATGTGTAAAGACCACATACCGAATTTCATCCCCATAGCTCTAATAGTTTTCGAGTTATCGTGTTCACAGACAGACATAATTCCAAAATTGTGTTTTTCGGACTCAGGGAGGTCTAAAACATGGAGATTCGCCAAATTCTTGAGTTCGCGTTTTTTGACGATTACAATACTTTCTCTTTGTATACTTCGTATACGAGAAAGTAAAAAAGAATGAATCATTAGTGTAATTATGAATTCATCAATGAAAAAAAACTAACCTTAACTGGAGTATAAGCATCATATCAAAGCTTTAAGTTACCAATGATGCACCAGAAAAACTGCTTCTGGAAGTTCTGCTACCTCAGCACCCAAAATGTTTTGTGCCAATCTGCATTCCGTGGTCAGTGTTTCAATAAGTTGGGCCATACTGGCTTGGTGGTAAAGTCTCAGCTTCAGGAATAGAGGATTCCAGGTTTGAAATCCAGTTCCACTGAAGATCAGGTTTAGGGGAGGCTGGTGCATGCTAAATCTGACGTCATGGGTCAAACGTCCTCTCACTGTATGTTGTGGAAATTTGTAGATGAAGATGCCACCTTGGGTGTCATCCTCGTCATCTGACTGCAATTCAAAATTACCCAAAGATCTTATCCCAAAAGATCTTGTAATTTTGAACAAGAGTTTGAAATATTTGTAAATTTGAATTTGATTCAAATCAGGGAGTTAATTAAACTAAACTAAGTTTCAATCAATCGGTGTTGTTGATGATTATCAGTCTTGAGGCTCTGCTGTCTTCAAGTCTGAATATAGGAATTACCATTGCATTCTCGTAGTTTTTAAGAAATCTGTGGTTAATCTAATGCCATCGCAGTCAGTCTTGAGAGAAAAAGACCGAGAACTCTTTGTATCTCAAAGAACTTACCATTGTCTTATCTCATCTCTGGGTTTTCTTTTGGTAACAAAATATTGTTTTGGAAATGTGCGAGTCCCATGGTTGAAGTGTAGTTACAGATTCTGCAAACATTCTGAGCGGTGATGTAATTCAAATCCTCCTATATTCTTAGTGTGGTTCATTTGAAAAGCCTTAGATTTTCTTGACTTTGTTGTTGTCCACATATGCTAATAACAGTATGTTCTGCCAGTGTGTCAAACTCTGTAGGTTCTTTGACACACTTTCATATTTTTAACGAAATAAAATTTGCAAACCCATAACAGTTGCATCAACCAATCATATTTTTTGCAGTTTCATGCACTTATGTTTATTTTATGCTTTTATTACTATGTTTAAAAATATTTGTGGTACTGTGGGAGTTGCACACATCAGAAGGCACTGTTGGGTAATTAAAACAATTTATTTAACATAAACAACAAATTTAAAAAGGTTTGTCATGAACGACTATATATGTTTGGGTAAGCCATGGACGGATACAGAGGAAGGAAAGATCAGCCACTGGAAGCAACTGGGTGTAAACAACCTGGAAAGAAAAAGGCAAAAGAGAGAGAGTTCTCGGTTGAGCGTCTTCATATATCCTTACTGGTGGTAAATCCTCCCGTTGCCACAAGCTGGTTCGCAATTGCGGCGTGCCAGGCTTGACGAAGATCGGCAGCATGGTTGCCAGTGCTGAGGTCCGAATCTGTTGATTCGAATCCGCTACATATTTAAACTTTTTGTATTAGTTTTATTTATATATAATATATAATAAATTGTTTCTGAAGTAACATTTTTAATTCTGTATTATAAATGATTTATCATTATTAAGGTTTTTTTTCTTTTTGTAATTACTATTCTGTTTTTTTTTTATTTATTTTTAGAGAGAAAATCTAAAACTGTGTTCCTTGAAAATCCATTTGATAGTGCTTTGACAAGAAGAGTAAAAAGAGTTTATGGTAGCATTGATTCTTTTAGGTAACAGTCAATCACTTTGTTTTCTATCTTTTTAATTAAAAGAAAATTCCAGTCATATTTCTTGAAAACAAAAACATTACTCATTTTAAAGTTGCATGAATATATGTTTTATCCTTCATTATTTAGGCAAATTTTCACCCATTTGTAGTAGAATATTTCAGAATATATATAAATAGTGGAAATATTTCAAAAATTCTTTAATACCCTTGATCATATACTGAAATCAAGCTGTCAGTTCAATTTTGATGTGTATACTTTTAATTGATATGCATTAAGTAAAAGACTCACTGAACTTGCATTAAATTATGCTGGAATGCTAAGAAAATTAACTGTGAAATTCCTAAATACATAGTCAGATGTGATGTTGACATTTTCTTGAGAAGGTTTTTTTGATGACAAAAATTGTCTAATTATCATGGTGTGGGAAAAAATAAATAAATAATGATTATTTTCTTTGTTTCTTTTCAATCATGAATTCAAGCATTCTTTAAACAAACTATGTATGGATTTCATGAACAATTTCCAGTGACATTATTTATTTATTACAGGCATTATGAAATCCAAAAATTTCTTGAGAATGTGGGGATTGAGTTTTGTTATAATTAAGAATCTATGTCTGGAATTCACATTTTAAACACTGTTCTTTTATGCCTTATGATTCTGTAAAACATTATTGTGTTGGCCACTGATATTTTTACTGAAATATGTATTAAACATAACATTAGAAAAAACATTGATCCTTTTCCATAGTTTGAATTGTTAATTTCTTAATGTGTTTCAAAATTTAAGGTATCTTAACTCTAATTAGACCCCTTTATGGGTCATTCCATGTCAAGTGATCCAGAAAAAAAATAATTGGTTGCTTGACCATTTTATAATCAAATGATTTTTTGTATGTTGATTCCTACGTGATTAGTGTGTCCAAAAAGACTAATTTATAATTTTTATCTTTTTCTGAATTCCGATGGCAGCCATTTTTGTTTTACAAAGCATGCTGATTTTTGCATTTGTAGGGGTTTGCGTCAACTTATATTACTCGGGAACTGGCGAACCCGAGGTTGATGAAACAAAAACCAGTTTATTCAGGAAGATATAGCCTTTATTATCTCCAGTACACATTTAAAGAAAAATTTATCCCAAATAGGAAAAATAAGCTTAAAAGTTTGACTTTAAAAATGACAAATTTTCAATTTTTGAAGGCATATAATTTTCAAAAGAAATCTATTCTCCATATTACTTTTGTGGGGATGTGTAGCTACCTTAATGTACTATATTTACAAAAAATTTCAACCGTGAGATTTGCTTCTTTTAAGAGTTACGGGCTTTCAAAATTCAAAAATTTCAAAAAAAATCCAAATTTTGACACCTTATATCTTTGTTGGGGCAAAGTTTAAAAATCTGAAATTTTTACAGATAAACCCTCTATAGTGAATTATACTGCTGTAAAAATTGCATGTTTGATATTTATCTACAAGTCAAGTTAGAGGACTTTAAAAATCCCATAAAAAAACATTTTTTTGCCAAAAATGACGGAGCATTAATTTGACCAATTATTATTTTTATCATTAATAAATTATAATATGATATATAACTAATATTACCTATTACATATAAACTTACCTTTTTTTACATGAAGTAGCTTGTGCACACTTTAAATGTTTAATGATAAATTTGAAAATGTTTCATGGTCACTTTAGGAACACCATCAAACTATGGTATTCTTTAACAGCAGTGGAAGAGTGTGTATATCATAGCTTATGTATGCAGAGCTAAATGCTGGGGTAGGAAGGTACTGCTAGTGTTAATTAAAAATTCTGCAAGTTGCCCATTTTTGGTTGAATAATTTCTGTCATTATGTATAAAAAATTGGTACTTTTCCGTTAGCCGGGCGCAAATGTCGCCAATTGTGAACCAAGCCGCCGGGCGCAAATGTCGCCAAAATTTGGCGGAATTCTACATTATTTGGCGATTTTCCGCTTGCGCCCGGTTAAAATGTCGCCAATTGTGAACCAAGTCGCCATCCGGAAATGTCGCCAATTGTGAACCAAACGCGAGCCAAGCCGCCGGGCGCAAATGTCGCCAAAATTTGGCGGAATTCTACATTATTTGGCGATTTTCGCACGCAGTTAAAAAAATGTCGCCAATTGTGAACCAAACGCAAGCCAAACCGCCATTGCAAATGTCGCCAAATTTGGCGGAATTCTACTTATGGCGATTTTCGCTTGCGGCCACGATAAAATGTCGCCAATTGTGAACCAAACGGTCAGTGTGGCAAGATGTCGCCAATTGTCAATATTGCCAGAAGGCCAGGTCGACGAGCGCAAATGTATCATAAAATTTGGCGGAATTCTACGTTATTTGGCGAGATTTTTCGCTTGCGCCCGACTAAAATGTCGCCAATTGTGAACCAAACGCGAGCCAAGTCGCCAGGCGGAAATGTCGCCAATTGTCAACCAAACGCGAGCCAAGTCAGCTTGCGCAAATGTCGCCAAAATTTGGCGGAATTCTACGGCGATTTATTTGGCGATTTTTCGCTTGCGCCCGGCTAACGGAAAAGTACCAAAAAATGACATGAAAATATTCAGCTTTGCTCTATATATAAGGAATTTATTGTAATTAAATAATCACAATTATGTTTGAACTTCTTATTGTTTTCACCTGTCCCTTTAATTTGTGTGCATATTTCTTTTAAACTAGTGATTTTTCTTTTCACACAGCATACGTCTAGGAGTTTTTTTCCGGAGGTATCCAATAACGAGAGTTTTTGTAATTATTTATATGGTAAGATTATTATTTCTTTTTAAATTAAATGCTATTGTAATTTATACATTAAGGAAGAAACAATATCATTAATTACTCTATATCTTAATAATATTATTCTCCATGGAATTGTCCGTGTATGATTTGCATTTGTTTCATTAATCTCTTTTTATTTCCGTTTCATAAGAAGTCAAGTTTTCCAGTTACATTTATTATATTATTGTAGAAAATAATTTTATATGTGCAAAAAGAATATCCGCTCCTTAATGAACATTTTTTTACAATCAACAATTTCATTCTTTGAGCTGATATCTCTTGTTCGAGCAGTACTCATTAAAATATATTTTATCTCTTCATGCTCCTTTTCTATATCTTAAAAAAATTTATAAAATAATAGGGAAAGAAAAGTAAAATTATAGTTTTAATTTGATGATTAATAAAAAAAGTTTTAAAGGTTCATTTATTTTTGCAATGCTTATAAAACCTTTTTTTTTTCCAGTTGCTGTTGCACTTTTGGGTGATGATTGTACTTTTGACATATGAACCAGAAGTCCACAATGCTAATTATGAAGTCTCAAAAAATCAATAATTTTTTAGAAATATATATACTTATATTTAATCTTGTTAGCTGCAATATGAAATTTATATTAAATGTTATTATTTTTCTAAGGCTTCCCTCGTGTTGTTTCTTTATATGTCTACATTTTAAATCTGTGTTTGTCAAAAACTGTGAAGGTATATAAATATAAGCAAACCACAATAACATAATAGGATGAAACTCTTAATAGTGCAGATAATTATTTTAAGTGTATTTGGGACTTGAGCATTATTCATGTTTTTTTAACTGAACGTTTAATGTATAAGAAATTTATTTCTTTGATATTTTGTTATTCTGCTCATTTTTATTTCTTTGGTCTTTCTGGTAATATATCACAGATTGCTCAAAATATATTTGATTAACCCTCTAAGCGTTTTGCACGTATTTTTCCATTTCTCGCATTGAGTTTAAAAGCTGATAACTCATGCTTATACGTATAATTTCCTAAACTACTATGGATAAAATATTAAGATTTCAGAGACTGGATTAAATGCAAAAAGGATCCAATTATTCACTTTAAAAACAAATTTTTAAGACTTTAAAGCAAATAGATGAAAATAGCTAACTGCTCAGAGGGTTAAATTTAATGCGCAGAGTTTTCTTCTAACAATTATATATCTTTAGTGTGAAAAAAATAACGATCATTTCATTTCAAAGATTTTATATATATATATATACAGTCGGACCTCTATTTAACGAAGTCGCTAAATCCCAAAAAAAAGTTCGTTATATGGAAAATTCGTTAAATAGAGATTCACCTTTTAAAATACTTTAAACTACAAACAGAGTGAAAAAGTGTTTTCTCCCATAATACGTCTCGCATCTTTGCATTGCACCAAAAGCCCTTTCAGGCGTATTTTCTTCAAACTGTAATCAGCGTCGGGTTGTTTCAAATGATTTTAGCATTTCATCATACGAAGGTTTGTTGGTTTCTGCATCATAATCATTTCCATCTACATCATCTTCGTCGCAATTCATTGCTGTATTGTTTTTATTTTTCACACTGTCCAAAATATCCAATTCAGTTAGTGTTTCTGAGGTTTCAGCTTCAGAATCAAGTGAAAGAAAATCATCAATCAGCACATCATCGTTTTTCTTTGATGCTCAAGCACTTTCGCTTTGACATTTTCCACCTACAAGAACCGAAATTACCAGCACGACTCTGATCAACAAGCTAGAAAACGGGAGACTAGTTCAAGGACACGGGACAGCTCCATTAAGGTTAAAAGTGGAATATTGAAAGTTTTTCTAGTCAAGTGGACAGTGGTGGTGGTGGATAAAGGTTGCACTTCCTGGATGAAATGCAAAGAATGACAGCGATTTTACTGCTCTCGGAAGAGTTAGGCGAGTTCAAGGTCATTGATCACCATAAAATGTGTTAAAAGAAAGAATAAGTTTGAAATTTTGAGAAATAGGGAGAAAATAATGTTGGATCTCAAGAAAAAGTTCGTTAAATACAGAATGCACTTCGCTATTTGGAGGTTATTTTACGAAGAAATTCGTGAAATGTTCTTGGTTCCAAGGAAAAGTTCGCAAAATAGAGGTTCGTTAAATAGAGGTCCGACTGTATTAAATATCCAAAATTCAGAGAACTTATGCAGTTAAACAACATTGTTTTTAGTTTTGTTTTTTACCCAAGATATTAAATTATTACAATTTTTTAAAAACCTTTTTGAAGTACAGATCAGAGCTAGCCAGAGAGAAAAGATAATGCTGAGGGTAGTACATATTCATATAGATTTTCGACTAAATACCAAGAATTTCAGCAGAGACATCAGGATTAGCGAGAGGGAATCAAAAGTATGAATGCTAAAATGTTCACATAAAAAAAATGTTATGCTCAGATATGCAAATTTCTTCTGTAATATATTCATTCTAATTTTAAACAAGTCTCTTAATTTGTTTGAAGACTGCAATCCCATATAAATGTTCAAAAAATTAATTTTATGAAAGTATTCTGTCAAGTTCAATAACCACTCAAAGCATAATCTTATACATGTGTTATTCAGTGATGCTTCAAGGCAAATGTTACTTTAAACTTGTTTTCTATGATATTCTGTAGTAAATTCTTATACTACAAATCACTATACGTAAACAGTATCCAAAAGTTAGCACATTTAATGCTTTTTGTCCTGTTTTCTGTGAAATCATTTAGAAAATTAGTAGAATGAATTTTTATTTAAAAAAATAATGATATAAAAGTTCGGTATCCAAGACTCAGTGTTTTATGAGGGAAAAGAAATTGTCCTTAATATCGAAAGCCAAATTTTTTGTAACGACTTTTTTTTTGTGTGAATTGTTTGTCTTTTTTAGTTTTTGAACTCAAAGTATTCTTGCTAAGTCATATAGAACTTATCAGGTAGATAGGAAAGGGGTTTATCAGAAGATGAGAGTGCCAAGTAGATAATGTATTTTGCGTGTAGACTAAAAACTTCGGAATCTGTTTGAATCTGAAAATTCTTTTCAAGGGGGATTTTTCATTTTCCACACAAGTTGAGGCAACTTCTGGAGATATTTTTTGGTTCTTTTCATGGATACAAAAAGAAATTCCACTGTGTCATATGTTTTGCATACAGGCTTAAAGGCACACATACAACAGGAAGATCAATTGTATGTGTGGCTTTAAGCCAGATTCAGAGGAGTGTTTTACTATATTGGACTAGAGAAATATTGAGCCTCCAATCTTCAAAGATGGACGATGATAAGGTTCACTGTAGAAAGTGAATCAGCCATCATTAATCCAGCATTTTTGACTGACACAATTAGAGAGGATGTGGAATAAGAGTGTTGGTTTCAATCTCTTTCGGAGGTTACACTAGTTTGCTTATGCTAACTCTGAATTCTAAAAGGTATAGGCATAAAATTCTTCATGAGTTTGCTTGTGCTATTTTTGTTGGACGCATTCTAATACATGATACGACTATTTGAAGGTATTGTCGTCTACTGAAACCTTCTTTGTGAAGGTAACAGAGTGTCCATATCATTCATGTGATTTGAATCCTATGGACCAGCTCTAAATCCTCTTTCAAGGTCTTTAAATGAACCGCAAGAAACTATGGTCTTCCTATTCACTTGCCCCATGACTGGATTAACAATATGAAAGACAAAGCCACTCGTACATTGTAACAGGGGAGAGCATGTTCCTTATGACTATTCAGACTGGGAAAAAATATTACACGGTTTTAAGTTGTTGCTTTGGCAAAATGAAGCACTGCTTTTAAAATTTTGATTATTTGGATGCCATAAGTACGAGTGGAATGACTACAAAATCTGGAAAGTTTTTGAGTCTTTCAAGCCAGAAAGCAATGTTGCCACATTTTTGTAATATTTAAAAAAAAAAAGTAGACTAAGAATAAACTGCTGTAGTGATTTGAAAAAATGTGGAATTTTGGTTTAACTCTGGGTGAGGCTGCAGCCCCCCCCCCCTCCCCCGGAATCGCCACTGTGGCCCAGTGAGGCTTGGACTGTCCTGCATTTGGGACAAGCAGGGAAAACTTTGCGATTTTGAAAGAATGTACTGACATGGCCACTAATCAATCTGCTTGTTTCTAACACCTCGGAAGTTCAACACTGCACAGGATACCCACCAGTGTACCATTCATGCTAAGGGAAAAATGGTCAATTTATATGATTTGTCTTTTGTATCAAGCTCTTGGAATGTAAGTACAGTCAAACGTCGCAAATCCGGACCTTTTTCATTCCGTAACCCCCCAATATTTTTTCGCCCCTCACCATAAGGGTTTAGTTGAATCACTATCCTTAGAGGTGGTATTTTTTCGCCCAGGTTTGGCGATAAAAAGTGACATAGAAGCCCATTTGAACTACCTATGCAAGTGCGTGAGCGAGTGGCGTGGTGCCGGGTCATACATGATTTTTCGCCCCCCTCCTCACCATCAGGGTTAGTTTGTGTAAAGGCCTCGAGCATGGTATTTTTTGCCCTGTTTGGCGAGATAAAAGTGACATAAATGCACATTTGACATCGTGGACAGTGGCGTAGCGAGGGTAAGTGGTGCCCAGGCACAATGATGATTTTTCGCCCTTCCCTCACCATCAGGGTTGTAGCTGAAACGCCTCCCGGGCATGGTATTTTTCGCCCGTTTGGGATAAAATGTATAAACACACTATTTGACACTATGGACAGTGGGTAGCGAGGTCAAGTGGCGCCAAAGGGAGCAATGATTTATCAGTGGTTCCAAGGGTATGATTTAATATGTGGCGCCAGGGGCATCAGTGGCTTAGCCAGCGTCCAAGTATGAAATGAAGAACGTACGCCAAGTCGCATGGCATTATTTTTACGCTCAACGTATTTTTCTTTAAAAATGGGTATAAACGCGGTATTGTTTTCACTCCATGGCGCCCGGGGCATCTATACCCCCTTGCCACCCGGTCGCTACGCCACTGGCTGAAACCTGGTAAGATCTGGAACCAAGAATCTATGAGACAAAAAGAATGCAGGCTGTCTTTTCAAACAGACGCTGGATGTTAAATGGCGTAGGACTACTTCTACTGCTGACTCTTGTTTCTCGTAAGTTTTTAAGTTCATGTAAAGTTTTTTTGTAACTTCTGTTGTTGGCCCTTTATCTCTAAAATAAGCATGTAAATATGTATTGATGCAGGTCATACCGAGATATAGAGGATCGCGTCACCAATTCATGTAGTATTTCGATTTTTGAACATTGCAACTAGTAGTCGCCTTGGAACTACATTCCTGATTTTCAATTTCTTTTGTAACTCTGTTGTTACATTTTATCTCTAAAATAAGACATTACTTTGTGTTTTAACAATGTGAATCACAGATATAGAGGATCTCCTAAGTAAGTTTAGTGGTTTTCTGAGAGAATCAAATTCTTTCCCGAGACCCCAATGGGAGGAACCTAGTCCTACGTTATAAAGATATTGCTCAGTTAGTCATGTTTTGAAATTAAAAGGTTTTTTTTCACTGACGTTGAGTCCTTGTCCTGGATCTAGCCATTTGCCGACAGATAATCTCCAGGGGACCTTTCCCCAGGAAAATCTACGGACTGCAGCAACCAGAACCGGATTTACACATTTCTACGTCCTAGGCAAAAGCATATCCTGCACCCCCTCTCAAAAAATTAATACATAATTTTAAATTTAATATACAACAGTTTATCTTTGAAACATATAAGCGCTTAATACAATCTTTGAACTACATTAAATTTTTAAATTAAAATTACACTACTTACGAAATAATACGATATTAAATACCGACAAAAATACTCCAACGAATTTCTTGAAATCGTCCGAAATACCTACTAGAACTTTGCGCTTTTGTTCTTGAATAAACCTGAAGGGTTATTGAAGAGGTCAGATCTTATTAAATCGATTTCAATGCAAAGAAGTTCAAGGGCAAGAGACGGTAAGGAAAATAGGAGACAAAAAAAAAATTATCGCTCCAATATATTTAATGTAAAGAATGTAAATTTCAAAAACTTCCTTTTACATTACCTTTTCAAAATAATATTGAAAAGTTTGCAAATATTTGGTTGCTATTTCTTCTGTATATGAGACCTCTGACAACTGTGCCCTATAGGCCATGGCCTATGGGAAATCGGCCCTGGCAGAATTCGAGATTCCAGTAGTAAAAGGGCATTCCTGTAAAAACAATAAGAGCTTATATCGATGGAAGTAAAAATAATATGGAAGGCCCTGGGAGTAAAATCCTTAAGCTTTACAATGACATCAGCGATTTAAAAACAAAAAAAATCGATTTCTGCTTTTATTGAGCTACTGCAATGGACGTATTTCTGACACCGTTCTCTCAATTCGAACACAGTGGCCTGATTCAACCCAGGTGGTGAAGAATATGCGATTAAACCAGCATCATCATTATAACTTTGTTACGCCATATTGCCTATACATTGGATTCTGTCTCCAATAACCTGTTTTATAATGAAGTGTGGTAGCTGATAAAATGGGTAAGAAGGGAACAACTAATCCCAGTGTGTTCTCATGGAAGTACTACAGTCGAACGTCTAAAATGAACTCGGACTTTGGCAATTCCGAGTTAGGATAATCGGATCTTAGATCATTTCTATTAAGAATGAATTTACATAAAAACACAGAATTCAATTTAAATTAAAAAAAAAAAAAAACTTACTTATTACTTGTTTTCTTGATCTTATAAAGAGCAATTAATATTATTTCTTATTAATTTTAAATATTTATGTTATTTAATTTAAAGTGAGTTGTTTCATTAGTTTTGCTTTTGATTAAGTAACTTCTTTTATTTTATGTAATGCTATTATATCCAAACTCCGAAGTATAGTCCCTTGCTCAAGACCTTTTATCGCGGTGTTCAAAATCAAATTAAACTGTCAATTGGTATTTTATCTTCCACTTGTATTTCTTCTTTCTCGCTTCCCTGCTATTGATACAGTTTGGGAGTTCACCAACACCATACCGTATATTTCGAACAGGAAGACACTCTGTCGGGGCTTTATCGTCACAAATGCAGTATCAAAGGCGTCATCTTCGGTATTCTTTTGTTCTATTGACTTGATGTACCTGGGTAGCTTCAAAATTTCAGCTTTTCCTTTGAGATCCTAACATTAGGGATTATAAATACCCCCCCCCCCCCCGCACAATTTTGTCGAACATCGTTGTACATGTGGTTAAACTCCCTCCCCACATGGTTACGACTGGCTTCCTCGCTGACCTGGGCGCTGATTGGTGAGATAAAGTAGGGATATATATATATATCTCTATTTGGGGAGGGGGGGTTGGCTGGAATGAAAAAGGTCCGATTTGCGACGTTTTAATTGTTCTTACACCTAAAGAGCTGATACAAAAGACCATATAAATTGGACCATTTTTCCCCATATGAATGGTACACTGTGGGTATCCTGTGCAGTGCTGAACTTCCGAGGTGTTAGAAACAAGCAGGATTGATTTAGTGGCTATACACATTCCTTTCAAAAAATCGCAAAGTTTTCCCTGCTTGTCCCAATGCAGTGAGTTCAAGCTCTACTCACACAGTGGCGGACTTGGGAGGGGGGGGGGCTGGGCAGCCTCACCCAGAGTTAAACCAAAATTCCACATTTTTTTTCAAATTACTACAGTTTATTCTAGTTTTTTTTTTAAATATTATGCAAAATGTGGCAACATTGCTTTCTTGGCTTGAAAGACTCAAAACCTTCCAGATTTTGTAGTTCCACCTGTAAATTTGTATAACTAAATAATCAAAATTTTAAAAGAAAGTGCTTCATTTCTAAGCAACAACTTAAACCGTAGTAATATTTTTTCCTGTCTGAATAGTCATATGAACATGCTCTCCCTGTTACAATGTACGAGTGGCTTGCCCTTTCAGCATTGTTACAGTCATGGGGTGAATAGGGCACTATAGTTTCTTGCGGTTCATATTTAAATGACCTTGAAAGAGATTTAGAGCTGGTCCATAGACCAAAATCACATGAATGATATGAGACTTGCTCCTTCAAGCAAAGAAGCAGTAGACGACAATACCTTCAAATAGTCGTACTATGTGTGTATTGTAGCAGTCCACCAAAATACAAGCAAACCTATGAAGAATTTTATGCCTGTATAATCTTTAGAATCTAGAGTTAGCATATAAACAATCCAGTAACCTCCGAAAGAGATTGAAACCAACACTCTGGATTCCACATCCCCCCCCCCCACTGTGTCAATAAAAATGCTGATTAATGATGGCTGATCTACCTCTACAGTGAACTTAATAATGTCCACCCAGATCAATTCACATTTAGTCCAATATAGTAAACATCCTTCTGAATTGGTTTAAAGCCATACAAATTGATCTTCCCATGTGTGCTCTTGGGCCTGTATGCAAAACATATGACATTATGGGAATTTCTTTTGTATCCATGAAAAGAACCAAAATACTCCAGAAGCTGCCCCAACTTGTGTGGAAAATGGAAAAATCCCCTTGAAAAGAATTTTCAGATTCAAACAGATTCCGGTTTTAGTCTACACGAAAATACATTATCTACTTGGCACTTCCTATCTTCTGATAAACCCCTTTCCTCTATCTACCTGATAAGTCTATATGACTTAGTAAGAATACTTTGGAGTTCAAAAACTAAAAAGATATAAACAATTCACACAAAAAAAAAAGTCAGCATAAAAAAAATTTGGCTTGATATTAAGGACAATTTCTTTCCCTCATAAAACACTGAGTCTTGATACTGAACTTTATAATATTATTTTTTTTTAAAAAATTCCATTATCTCTACTAATTTTCAAATGATTTCCCACAGAAAACAGGACAAAAGCATTAAATGTGCTAACTTTTGATACTGCTTATTTATAGTGATTTGTGTAGTATAAGAATTTACTACAGAATACGAAAACAAGTTTAAGTAACATTTGCCTTGAAGTATCACTGAATAAATACATGTATAAGATTATGCTTTGAGTGGTTATTGAACTTGGACAGAATACTCTTCATAAAATTAATTTTGAACATTTATGGGATTGCAGTCTTCAAACAAATTAAGAGACTTGTTTAAAATTAGAATGAATATATTACAGAAGAAATTTTGCATATCTGAGCATAACATTTTTTTATGTGAACATTTTAGTATCTATACTTTTGATTCCCTCTCGCTAATCCTGATGTCTCTCAAGGAAATTTTGTATTTAGTCGAAAATCTATACATATGTACTACCCTAAGTATTATCTTTTCTCTCTGGTTGGATCTGTACTTCAAAAAAGGTTTCTAAAAATTGTAATAATTTAATATCTTGGGTAAAAAAAACAAAACTAAAAAAAAACAATGTTGTTTAACTGCATGTTCTCTGAATTTTGGATATTTAATAGTCGGACCTCTATTTAACTAACCTCCTCTTATGAATCCTTTCCTTGGAACCAAGAACATTTCACGAATTTTCTCAGAAAAAATAACCTCCAAATAGCGAAGTGCATTCTGTATTTAAATCTAACTTTTTCTTGAGATCCAACATTATTTTCTCCCCTATTTCTCAAACAAACTTATTCTTTCTCTTTAACACATTTATAAGTGGACGACCTTGAACTCGCCTAACTCTTCCATATAAAATTCGCTGTCATTCTTGTATCAATTCAGGAAGTGCAAACCTTTACCTCACCACCACTGTCCACTCTGACTAGAAAAACTTGGCCATTCCACCTTAATGGAGCTGTCCCGTGGTCCTGAACTAGTCTCCGCTTTCTAGCTTGCTGATCAGGAGTCGCTGGTAATTTCTGGCTCTTGTAGGTGGAAAATGTCAAAGCCAAAGTGCTTGAGCATCAAAGAAAACGATGATGTTGATTGATGATTTTCTTTTCACCTGATTCTGAAGCTGAAACCTCAGAAACACTAACTGAATTGGATATTTGACAGTGGAAAATAAAATAATACAGCAAATGAATTGAGACGAAGATGATGTAGATGGAAATGATTAAGGATGCAGAAACCAACAAACTTTCAGATGATGAAATGCTAAAATCATTTGAACAACACGCTGATTACAGTTTTGAAGAAAATACGCTCTGAAAGGGTTACTTTTTGGTGCAATGCAAGACAATGATATGGAGAAAAACACTTTTTCACTCTGTTTGATGTAGTTTAAAGCATTTTAAAAGGTGAATCTCTATTTAATGCACTTTCCATATAACCCAACTTTTTTTTTGGGATTTAGCTAATTTCGTTAAATAGAGGTCCACTGTATATATATATAAAATCTTTTGAAAATGAAATGACTGTTATTTTTTTCACACTAAAGATATATATAATTGTTAGGAAGAAAACTCTACATTAAATTTAACCTCTGGAGCAGTTAGCTATTTTCATCTATTTGCTTAAAGTCTTAAAATTTGTTTTAAAGTGAATAATTGGATCCTTGCATTTAATCCAGTCTCTGAAATCTTAATATTTTATCCATAGTAGTTTAGAAATTAGTAATGAGGCATGAGTTATCAGCTTTTAAACTCAATGCAGAAATGGAAACACGGGTAAAAAACGCTAGAGGGTTAATCAAATATATTTTGAGCAATCTGTGATAGTATTACCTGAAAGACTAAGAAATAAAATGGTGAATAATTAGAAATATCAAAGAAATAAATTTTATACATTAAAACGTTCAAGTTAAAAAAACATGAATAATGCTCAAGTCCCAAATACACTTAAATAATTATCTGCACCATTAAGAGTTTCATCCTATTATGTTATTGTGGTTTCATGAGTATTATATATCTTCACAGTTTTTGACAAACACAGATTTAAATGTAGACATAAAAGAAAACAACACGAGGGAAGCCTTAGAAAAATAATAACATTTAATATAAATTTCATATTGCAGCTAACAAGATTAAATATAAGTATATATATTTCAAAATTATTGATTTTTTGAGACTTCATAATTAGCATTGTGGGACTTCGGTTCATATGTCAAAAGTAACCATCACCCAAAAGTGCAATAGTAGTCTGGAAAAAAAAAGGTTTTATAAGCATTGCAAAAAATAATGAACCTTTAAACTTTTTTTTTATTAATCATCAAATTAAAACTATAATTTTACTTTTTTTTCTTTCCCTATTATTTTAGGCTCTTTTAGATATAGAAAAAAAGGAGTACGAAGAGATAAAATATATTTTAATGAGTACTGCTCACAAGAGATATCAGTACTAAAGAATGAAATTGTTGGATTGTGTGTAAAAAAATGTTCATTAAGGAGCGGATATTCTTTTTGCACATATAAAATTATTTTCTACAATAATATAATAAATGTAACTGGAAAACTTGACTTATGAAACGGAAATAAAAAGAGATTAATGAAACAAATGCAAACTACAATAACGGACAATTGAGAATAATATTATTAAGATATAGAGAGTAATTAATGATATTGTTTCTTCCTTAATGTATAAATTACAACAGATTTAAAAAAGAAATAATAATCTTACCATATAAATAATTACAAAACTCTCGTTATTGATGTCCGAAAAAAAACTCCTAGACGATGCTGTGTGAAAGAAAAATCACTAGTTTAAAAGAAATATGCACACAAATTAAAGGGACAGGTGGAAACAATAAGAAGTTCAAACATAATTGCATTAATTACACAAATTCCTTATATATAGAGCAAAGCTAACATTTTCATGTCATTTTGGTACTCTTTCCGTTAGCCGGGCGTAAGCGAAAAATCGCCAAATAAATCGTCGTAGAATTCGCCAAATTTTGGCGACATTTGCGCAAGCTGACTTGGCTCGCGTTTGGTTGACAATTACATACTCTACTAAGGACTTGGCTCGCGTTTGTCTACACCATGACATTTTTTAGTCGGCGCAAGCGAAAAAAATCTCGCCAAATAACGTAGAATTCCGCCAAATTTTATGATACATTTGCGCTCGTCGACCTGGCCTTCTGGCAATATTGACAATTGGCGACATTACTTCCAAATACATTGGTTCACAATTGGCGACATTTTAGTCGTGGCCGCAAGCGCAAAATCGCCAAATAGAATTCCGCCAATTTGGCGACATTTGAAAATTGGCGTGGTTTTGGCTTGCGTTTGGTTCAGCAATTGGCGACATTTTTTTAACTGCGTGCGAAAATCGCCAACAGAATGTAGAATTCGCCAAATTTTATGACATTTGCGCCCGGCGGCTTGCTCGTCTGCTACAATTGGCGACATTTCCGATGGCGACTTGTCTACAATTGGCGATATTTTTAACCGGCGCAAGCGGAAAATCGCCAACAGAATCCGCCAAATTTTGGCGACATTTGCGCCTGCGTTTGTCTACAATCATGGGGACATTGTCCTTCAACGGAAAAGTACCACTTTTTTATACATAATGACAGAAATTATTCAACCAAAATGGGTAACTGTAGAATTTTGAATAACACTATAAAATTCCTTCCACCCCAGCATTTAGCTCCTGTATATAAGCCAATAGATATGCTACACTCTTCCACTGTGTTAAAATAATACCATATTTGATGTTCCTAAAGTGAAGAAAACATTTTCAATCTATCATTAAACATTTAGCAAAAGGTTTACTCTATAAAAAAAGGTAGTTTATAGGTAATAGGTAATATTAGTTATATAATTAAAATAGGTTCATACACGATAAAAAATAATACTATCACTATCACATGTATTTTGGCAAAAATGTTTTATGGATTTTAAAGTCCCTCTAACTGATCTCTAGATAAACATCAAACATGCAATTTTAAGGCAGTATAATTCACTAGAGGGGTTTATCTTGTAAAAAATTTAGATTTTTTAAACTATTCTAACAGATATAAGGTGTCAAAATTTTTTTTTGAAATTTTGAATTTTGAAAGTCTTAGAACTTAAAAGAAGCAACTTACGCTGGAATTTTTTTAAATATAGTACATTTAAGTTAGTAAGCTACACATCCCCACAAAAGTAATATGGAGGATTTCTTTGAAAATTATGCCTTCAAAATGAAAAATTTGTCATTTTAAAGTCAAACTTTAAGTTTATTCTTCCTATTCATTTGGGATAAATTTCTTAAATGTACTGAGTAATAAAGGCCATTCCTCCTGAATAAACTGGTTTTGTTTTCATCAACCCTGCCTCAGTTCCCAGTAATATAAGTTGGACGGCAAACCCTACAAATGCAATCAGCATGTTGTAAAACAAAATACAAGCATCGAATTAGAAAAAAGATAAAATTATAAATTAGTCTTTTGACACTAATCATACGTAGGAATCAACATACAAAAAATCATTTGATTATAAAGTCAATACAACCAAATTATTTTTTTTCTGACTTCATTTGATACGAATTGACCTGCATAAAGGGGTCTAATGAGTTAAGATAATTTTAAATTTTGAAACACACAACAATTCCAAACTATGGAAAAGGATCATCGTTTTTCATGTTATGTTTAATACATTATTTCCAGTAAAATATCAGTGGCCAAATAATGTTTTACAGAATCATAAGGCATAAAAGATAGTGTTTAAAATGTGAATCTGTGACATAGATTCTAATTGTAACAAAACTCAATCACATTCTCAAGAAATTTTTTGGATTTCATAATGCCTGTAATAAATAAATAAATAATGTCACTGGAAATTGTCTGCGAAATCCATACATAGTTTGTTTGAAGAATGCTTGAATTCATGATTGAAAAGAAACAAAGAAAATAATCATTATTTATTTATTTTTCCACACCCGATAATTAGAATTTTAATATCAAAAAAACCTTCTCAAGAAAATGTCAATATCACATCTGACCATATTTAGAATTTCACAGTTAATTTTCAGTATTCCAGCATAATTTAATGTAAGTTCAGTGAGTCTTTTACTTAATGGCTATCACCAAGTATACACATCAAAATCTGAACTGACAGCTTCACTCAGTATATGATCAAGGGTATTATAAAGAATTTTGAAATATTTCCACTATTTATATATATTCTGAAATATTCTATTAAATGGGTGAAAATTTGCCTAAATAATGAAGATAAAACATATATTCATGCAACTTTAAAATGAGTAATGCTTTTGTTTTCAAGAAAATATGAACATTTTCTTTTAATTAAAAAAAGATAGAAAAACAAAGGGGATTGACTCATACCTAAAAGAATCAATGCTACCATACTCTTTACCTTCTGCACTATCAAATGGATTTTCAGAACATAGTTTAGATTGCACAAATAAAAAAAAATAGAATAGTAATACAAAAGAAAACCTTAATAATGATAAATCATTTATACAGAATTGTACCAGCATTTGTGAAACAATTTATTGGTATATTATATAAATAAAAACTAATACAAAAGTTTAAATTATGTAGCGATTCAATCAACAGATTCGGACCTCAGTATAAACCATGCTGCCGACCACAAGTCTGGCACGAACAGGAACCAGCCAGGTAACGTGGAGATTTACCTACACCAGTAAGGATATATGAAGACGCTCAACCGAGAACTCTCTTTGGCCTTTCTTTCCAGGCTTACACCTGCAGTTGCTTCCAGTGGCTGATCTTCATTCCTTCCCTCTGTATCCATTCATGAAGTTTACCCAAACATATATAGTCGCTCATGACAAACCTTTTAAATTTGTTGTTTATGTTAAATAAATTGTTTTGAATTTACTCCAATAGTGCCTTCATGATGTGCAACTCAGTACTACAAATATTTTAAACATAGTAATAAAAAAGCATAAAATAAAACATAAGTATGAAACGTAAAAAATAAGGATTGGTTGATGCAACTGTTATGGGTTTGGTAAATTTATTTGCGAAATATGAAAATAAAGAACCAGAGTTTGGATACACTGGCAGAACATACTGTTATTAGCATATGTGGACAACAACAAAGTCAAGAAAATCTAAGGCTTTTCAAATGAACTACACTAAGAATAGGAGGATTTGAATTACATCACCGCTTTTCAGAAATGTTTTGCATCTGTAACTTACACTTCAACCATGGGACTCGCGACATTTCCAAAAAAACAATACTTATACCAAAAGTAGATGAGTAGATATAGACAATGGTAAGTCTGAGATACAAAGAGTTCTCGGTCTTTTCTCTCAAGACTGACTACATGGCATTAGATTGGGATTTCTAAAAAACTACGAGAATGCAATGGTAATTCCTATATTCAGACTTGAAGAAGACAGTAGAGCTCAAGACTGATAATCATCAACAACACCCGATTGATTGAAACTTATAGTTTAGTTTAATTAACTCCTGATTTGAATCAAATTCACAAATATTTAAACTTGTTCAAAATTGCTGTATCTTTTGGGATAAGATCTTTGGGTAATTTTGAATTGTAGTCAGATGATCTAGGGATAACCCAAGGTGGCATCTTCTCATCTGCAAATTTCCACAACATACAGTGAGAGATGCTTGACCATGACGCCAGATTTAGTATGCACGTGGCCCCCCCCCCCCCCCCAAACCTGATCATTCAGTGGAACTGATTTCAAACCCATCCTCTATTCCTGGAAGCTGAGACTTGCCTCACCAGCCAGTATGGCCCAACCATTAAAACACTACCACGGAATGCAGATTAAGCAAAACATTTGTGGGTGCTGAGGCAGAACCTAGAAGCAGTTTTCTGGTGCATCATTGGCAACTTAAAGCTTTGATATGATATAATTCAATAAATGTTAGTTTTTTATTGACAGAATTCATAATTACACTAATGATGATTCATCTTTTTACTTTCTCGTATACAAAGTATACAAAGAGAAAAGTATTGTAATCGCCAAAAACGCAACTCAAGAATCTACACCCCATGTTTTAGACCTCCCTGAGTCCCAAAAAAACACAATTTGGAATTATGTCTGTTCGTGAACACCATAACCTCTAAAACTATTAGAGCAGGGATGAATACCGTATGGGTCTTTACACATAATTTGTAGTTCCTATCAAATTTTACAAAATCCGCTGGAAGTCTGTCTGTCTGTAAGGTCTCAAGTCAAGCAACACTATAACTCAAAAACTTGGAATAGCTAGATGGATAAATGGTACACAGTTTGATCGTCATGAATGTAAGTCCGTATAAAAAATTTTAAATCTCAACGGGTTGACTGTCTGTCGGTCTGCTGTATAATCGCATACTTGTTGGAGTATCTACTAAAACTGATCTCCATGCATCTTAGCAATCTCTGGTACCAAGCGGAGGATTATGCCACTTGTCCTTTGAGACGAGTTTGTGATAGATATGGTTTATCTCCTGTTTTGTTTTCGCTTGCCTGGGGATAATAGCAGATCTTGCTGAAATGTGATGGAAAATAAATATCGCTAAGTTTTTTTAATACATAGGCATCTCTTTTTTAATATGATCCTTCACTAAATAATTTACAATCACGCAATCTGCAAATGAAAACTTGATATTCAAGCTGCAATCTGGATTGCTGGTAGGTCTGATTTTTTTTTTATCCACGCAAGGGGAGGGGAAACACAAATTTTTTGAGCAGTATACTTAGAAAGTTTAGGTGGCCACCACAGGCTAATAGTTACAAAATCTCTTTCCATCTTACATGATCGGAGTGGCTTTATACCATCAATCTAAATGTAAGTACAACAGTTACCCATCTATATTTCTCCAGTTCATGTAGTACTAGTCCAATGATTATAACTTTTATTTGTAAAGTAACCTCATTACTAATACACAATTAGTCACAGCTGAACAAATTGGTATAGTTTTCGGGTAAGAAAAAAGAGTAATATATAAATTGATAAGTTTAATCTGCATTTCAAAGAGCTTCTTTTTTTACTGTAAAATGAATCACTGCCAAATTAATGAGCAAGAACTATATTAGAGGCGATAAGTAAAACTTCATTAATCACCAGTTTATGTAATTGGGTCATCTAAAAAAAATCAAAGACGATGTATTATACACTTTCAGATTAAGATTTGATTTTTTGAACAAAACCAGTAAAGTGAAGCCACGTTTCTTTTATATATGTGTATTAAGAAATTTTGTTATCTGTCAAGAGCCCTCTGATCCGAGGGTATGGCACTAAGTTTTACTTGTATACATCAGAAGATGGCTACTGGATTCTTAACAGCTATACTTAAGGTTCTTAATAATAATCATAATATGGCTTTCTTAAGCAAATGATACTACTAACAAGCAAATATCTTGACATTTTTCTCTTCTTTTAGAAAGCTATTTAAGAATTGCCTAGTTTCTAGAAATTGAATTTTAGAAATCCAAAACAAAACATAACAAATGGACAGAATAATAATGAGACTATTTAACCCATTAAAACGCTTGAATTTGAGCTATCATGGAAAAAAAAATCGAAAGTGAGGTTGTCTCTACAAGCGGTTGTTGGACGCCGAATTTACTCTATCTTACCCAACTGTGAATTAAAGTTGTTCTATGTGACTAAAGTAGCTCTATGACTAAAGTGAACAGTGTGATCAAAGTAGCTCTATGTGACTTGACCTATGCTCTGTATGACCTTCCTGTTAAATGGAACTAAACCAACTCAACCCAATTACAAATCGATGTGGAAAGGGCAGCCGAATTAAATCAACAATTGTTATCATAATGACTCAAGGATAGCACTAATCCATTATTCAACTGTGACTAAAGTGAACCTGTAAGACTTTGACTTATGCCTCATGATCTTCTGTTAAATGAATTTAATCTGAATGAATTAACATGAATCTGTTAAAATACAGTTAATATACTACAAGACAGGATACATACAGTCGTCGTCGCTGTGGACGCTTACCAAAATTCTTCTCGTGATTTTCTACTAACTAAACTCATCACTAAACTATAATTGCGCAACAAAATTATTTTAAATCTTCAATGTCAACCTTCTGTTAGTAATGAAACCAAAACCAAACGTTATTTGGTTGCGGAGCTATAAGCGCGAATCTCTACTAAATTTAATGCACCTTGAGTAATATTTGCAAGGAACGCAAGACCGAAGGAATGAATTGCCACATATACTTGGATAGTCTGGTGTGAGTGCACATCGGTCGACGTCATCAAAATTTTGTTACTTTCACCAACTTTGGAAGCTCTACTGTGACTAAATTACAATTCCCAAATTTAAATATTTTTGCAATATTCCTAATGTCAACCTTCTCTGTTAAACAAAACTTTTGTTCAACTTCTATATTATTTGCTAAAGAGTTATAGATAATTTTTTTCTTTTCCCGACACACCATTAGGACCATTCAGAGACGCAAGTCTATCACAAAATAAAAGACACACAGATTATGCATAAGAAAAAAAATTTCATACCTGATTCGTTGTTGTTAATGCCTACATAAGCATGTTGTTGTATTGAATTTAAAGCTTCATCTAATTGTTGCTATTAAAAAAAGAAGTTATTTATAATTAAAATGCATTTCACATTAAACATGTAAAATAAGCTAATAATAATCATATACATAAGAAGTATGCACAAAATTTACTATATTTTAATACACCAGTATAATTGAAAGTTGTATAAACAAAGGAACAATACTAAAACTACATTATAAGCAAAAGCAATAAAATACTTCTAATCTTCACGTTGAAGTAATAAGGAGTTCTTTTTCTGTGCTCAATGCTTCAACAAGGGTCTTACTTGAATGAGATTTTCTGTTAGCTGAAGACGATTCAAGCTCATCTTGGCTCACTGAACCTGCTGGATTTCTATAAAGAATCGAAACACAGACAACAAAAACAAGTTATTACAAAACAATGCTATAATGGAAACGACACATTAACAAGAAAAAAAAAATATCTGACTAATTTTCCTGGATAACAGATTTTAAGGCATGTGATAAGTTTTGTGAAATGAATATAAACTGATCTGGTATACTACCACTTTTGTATGATTTCCCAACCTTATTACCCTTCTTCAATCCGCTAACCTCATTTCCTTCCAGCCAGAATTTAAATATATACATACACTGACAGAAGAAAAAAAATCCAACACCAAGAAAAAAAATTATTGTAGAGTAATGAAATAAGCAATACATTTGTCTATGTAAATATAATAATTTAATAAAGTTTCAAGATCACAGGTTAACGAAGGGAAGGAGCTATTTCAAATGTGAAATGTTGGTAATACTAATAAATTGTGTAAACTACGCAGAATTTTGAATCCAAATAGTAAACATGCATGTATAAAGGTGCCAAATGTCAGTTTAGAGTTCCATGGCTGTTGCACTTAATGGTAAGTACAGGGACGGCACGCTGCTGTGGATGACGCTGAAGTTCTGGGTCCAATGATGTCCCATATGTGTTTGATTGCGAAAGACTGGCAGGATCTAGCAGGCCAAGGCAACAGGTTGAGCTCTGTAGAGTATGTTGGGTTGCTAAATAGTGGATGAGGGGTGAGTTGCTATCCTGCTGGAAACACCCCTGAATGCTGTTCATGAATTAGCAGCACAACAGGTTGAATTCAACCAGATTGACGCACAAATTTGGTGCAGTCAGGGGTGTTTGGGATAACCATGAGAGTGCTCCATGTGAACGTTCTGCAGAATACAACTCAAGTAGGTCCAGCGTGGCCTAGGCCTGCAAACAGGTTGGTTGCGCTCACCTGGCCTCCCCTTTCTAACCAACACCGAAAACACAGTGGCACCAAGGCAGAACTGGCTTTCATCAGAAAACACAACAGATTTCCACTCTGTCTTCCAATGAGTTTCCAGCTTGACACCACTAATGTTGCAAACGCAGTGGTTTGAGTCGCAGAATGCACCACCGGGCATCCGGCCGAGCTGTCCTTGAAGCAATCCCATTTGTAACAGTTCGCTAGTCGTTGCAGCCAAACTGCAGCTCAATTTCGCCGCATGGTAAGGATGTGCCACAGCCATGCCAAACACGAGGTCTCTCCTCCCAGAAAAGCCACATGGTCGTCCTGAAACCCAATCTCTTGAGGCAAAATTCCTCCCTTTGACCACTACAAGCAAATAACCGCGTACTTTCAATGGATACATTCCCTGGCAAGCTTCCTTTCTGGCCATCAAGGAAAGAAAAAAATCCACCTTCGTAGCCCTACTACACAATATCATTGTTCCAAACCCCAGTGAGCTGTTGATAATGGCATCTTCCTGAATTCTTAAAGGCACTTTGACTAACATCAACTCACCAGACCAAACTTCAATGATAAATAACGCCTACGAACTTTACAGTGCATATTACTTAAAAAGCAAACCTGATTTGCATGTTCATAGTGGCACTAGTTTGGCACCACAATTTATGTGCCTATATGAAATTTCCAGACGTCATCTTTCAGATGTATAAACATGCCTATCAAATTTTGCTTATCTAGAAATAACTCTTTCTTATGTTGACTTATTTTCCAATAAAGTGTACTGTAAATTCCTCGACATCCGGTATTCAAGCATCCGAAAGCTCCAACTAACCGAAAAAAATTAGAAATGAGTTTTTCTGTACCTAACATCCTCAAAATTTAGCACTGCACCAGTGCCGCTCCATCTAATGCGAGACAATTTATTTTCTGGAATGCGACGCCCGCTGCACGGAGGGCCGCGAGAAGAAAAAGTAGCAATACTGTGGCGTACACAGACTTGTTTTATATAAGGATTTCAAAGCAAAAGTGAGAACCACACAATAAAAGGTCCTCACCTTCACCAAAAAATCCAGACCCAAAATGAAACCACAACCAAAAAAAAAAAAAAAAGATAAAGGACAGAATCAGTAAAAAACAAACTCGTAGTTACTCAAGATTGGCAAGTCTCCTTCTTTCCTTTATTTATTTACTCAATACAGGTAGACAAGTTGACCTGATTATGTAATATCAGGGTGAGAATTAAAGCGCGTATATTGTAATAACTCCTCATGATTTTAAAAGATAATTGCCTTTGATATTCATTCTCGGATCTATGATCACTTGCAGAGTTTTATTATGTTTGTTGAGTAGAATATTTTCAGTTTCTATATTTTTTTATATATTTATATTTCCTACAATCTATACATTTACTTTAAAAAAATCGCTGATTTTCTACCTTTTTTTTTATCATCAGCAAATTAAAAATCTTCACAATATGTTTTATAAATACAATGTTGAGGAAGAGAAGTAATTTCAAAATTTATTTAATGACATTCTAAAATTACAAACAAATTATTTAAATAAAATATCTAAAAAAGGCTGCTAACCCCCCCCCCCCCATTTTTCCCACACTCATCCGAACTTTCATATCTGAAATCGGCGTTTCCTCGAGTACTGGTTAGTTAAGCTTTACCATATGGAGACTTTTCTCTGTGTAGAAAACAAGTAAATAAATTCATTGATTTTCTCTACAAGAAAAATCTACTATTTTATCAAAAATCAGATTTTATCAACAGTACAAAATTGGCTTCAAACCTTTCAAGAATCTTTTGTTATCTTGTTATCAAGAGACTTACCCAAACCCTCAAAACATCGAGATTGTGGCCGATAGTGAAGCACACAGCCAAACATATAGGGAACCTCACGGAAAACATAGTGGGACCTTACTCTGGGTATTTTAGACGAATTTCTCTCAGTGGATCTCCAGAGTGTGGTTCAAAATGAAATTCTCCACTTTAAACTTAATGTTAGAAATAGATTTCAATAATCTACAAAATGTCAAGACAACAAACTAACAGTATTACCAACGACACAAATAAATAAGGAGTTTACTCTGCTAAAATCCTCAAATAACACCTTAGTTTGTAAGAATGAATCAGAATTGAAATGATAGATGTCGCCAGGGGCCAGGGATGTAATAAACTGTCTGTGAGAGAAAAGATCTTGCACAGTAGGTCCTAATAAAAATGCTAAAACTTTAGTCCAAAGGCTGATCGCTATTAGTCAACGGACGGAAATAACTATGTTGTGGCAATATCATAAATATCTATCTCCTCCTTTCTCTTACATTAAAAGAATGAACTACTCATTCCAAACTGTTTAAAACATAATACTCATCCAGTATGATTAAAGTAACCTCTATCATTTATCTGATTCAGTTCGCTGTCATCATATCATCATGCACTTTCCAAAACTCCTATTCTAAATTCTCTTTGTAAATAGTTTTACCCTTTTAAATACTCTGTCCCTAACAGTTTAATAAACATTATTTTTAAAACAAAGTCTCACCATTTAATTCAATTCTCACGAGCCCCCCCCAAAACCCCTAGACACCAAAAAATAGCATTAAATTGTATTTAAACTATGGGATGTTTGTTCCCCTCTCCTAGGTCAGCCGAGAAGCTCAGTTGGCAGGAGCAGTGACTGTGGTGGAGATAGTTGCAGACATCCATAGGTCGCTGGTTCACTCCCCAGCTTGACAGAGAGGATGCTTGAGGAGTGGCAAACCCCATAAAGAATGGCGATACAGGGCGGAAAATTCCATAACATCATGCCCTCAGTTAGTCTCCGTTCCACTAACCATTTAATAGGTCGTTATCTTCTTCTCTCAATGATGGACCTTTCCCTGCCTGCCTCAAAAGGTTTCCACCTGTCTGGCACATTATTGCAGTTGTGGTGGAATTGGTAATGGCACTTCACTAAGTGCCAATGGAGTGTATTTGGCTGTGTCTTGGCATATGAGGGAAGCCAGCGCCAAACTTCGAAACAAGAATGGTTGCTGAAGGCACGCCAATAACCTCGCCCAGGCAGTGGGATTATCAAATTCATTAGCTTAAAAAAACAAAGATCTTTCCGCCCTCCCTAGCTCAACTTCCCAGCTTAGCTGAACTAAGTAGCTCACTAGACATTCTCCTTCAAATAAAAGAAAGGAATTTAACCTCTAAAGAAAAGAAGACCATTACTAACTAATATGTAAAAGTGAAAATGCCTGTGCTGTACATAGTATATGATGAGCTTCCTTCCTTTTTGTTTATTTTGTTTTTCAAATAAAATTCTGTGTCTTGTCTATCAAACTGTTCAGTGAGACCGGTCTTGGTCAATGGGTACAGGGGTGCAAGGGATGCCTGTTCTGTTCCTCCTATCCTGGCCACATGATGTACTCAAACAAGCTGGTGGTGATTTTTTATAGGATTTAATATTCAAAAATTAAAATGCTTTAATAAAAAGAAATAACTTGCTAAATTGTAATACAAAAATAAACAAATTATTTCTGAATATTTCTTAAGATAAAAATCAGAAAGAGTATTTAAGTTTATACATTCACCCGTCTTCCTCAGCTTTCACCCCAATTTCCTGTCTTGAATTGAATTTTGAAACTACTTTGTCTCGAGTAAGTTCATCCCGTGAGAATTGCAAATTCCTGTACATAAAAAAAAAGAACATAATTGGATTCAAAATATTAAAAAAAAAATCAACTACTTTTAATATCATGAGACATTTAATTAATTTTAACTGCTTTCTAATACATTTTAAATTTTACTTTTAAAGTTTTTTTTTCGAATATCAACATCATAATAATTAGGATCACAAAAATAGTTTAGCCAAGATTAACAATGGCCAGATGAACAGCACTATCATTAACCTGGGCTTCCAATTGATCTCATTTGTTTAAAAGAAATAAATTTTGCGGCCAAATGAAAAATTAAAAGACTGTAAATAGCACGAATTATTAACAGAATTATATCATAATAATTGCGAGCATCATTTTGTTACACTTCAGGATTACATGAAAATGGCTCGTTAGCCGATGAAATGTCGCCAACTGTGAACTAAACGCGACAAATTCGCTGCTTGCCGACGCATGCGAAATGTCGCAGTGAGAAACCAAAACGCGAGCCAAGTCACCAAGAGAGCCGGTTTATTTTCCATTGAGCCGGGCGCAAATGTCGCCAATTGTGAACAGCCAAGTCGCCGCAAGGATTTTTTCCGCTAGTCGGCTTAAATGTCGCCAATTGTGAACCAAACGCTGAGCTAAGTCATTGCCGGTTTATTTCTCCATTAGCCGGCGCAATATCACCACCAGAACCAAAGACGAGCTTGTGGGTCGCCAAGAGAATGGTTGTAAGAAATTTATGAATTCTACATATTATTTATGATTTTTTTTTCTGCTTACTCGATAACGGAAAAGTACCAAAAAATGTTTTATTTATGAGCACACTTAATAATCTCACAAGAGAAAAAAATATTTACTTGGAATCAAATTCTTCAATCCTTTCAGGGATACACAATAGAGCAATTTTCGGTATGAAGTGGTCAACTTTTTTCATCACAACTGATATTGCAAACTAAAGCATCTGATTTTATGTCAGATAACAGGATACACTACAACTATAGCTTTACAAATAACACTTCATGTAAAGTGATTTAATATCAAAAGCAGAAATTTTATTCTTCTATAAATATATTACCTACAAAGTTAAACAGCAAAATGGATAACAACAACAACCAGGAAGAGAAGTCCATTCCTGCTTTAAGTACGCGGACAAAACTGATGAACATTCGAGCACAATTGCTTTAAATAAAATGAACGGTCGGAAATGGTGGAGCCACCTCACCATAAACCCTACCAATCAACTCCAACCTCTATAAGACAACTGCTCCATCTTATTAACCAGCTTCAAAAAATGGAGAAATTTGGACTAATTAAACAAACTGGACAACCAAGCTCCGCTGAACTAAAGCCAAAAATAATATAACCCAAAAATTCCTGTGATTTAGTCTCTAGACACAATTACTAGATTCGTCCAATAAATTAATGAGTAAAATTACATATTGGGAAACATATACACAAAAAAGTATTCACACCCAAATCGGAGCACAAAGCCCCAAAAGTTCCGGGTCCTCTGTCCATATAATCTCAGTGACTTTTTAAAACCTACTAATCCACATGTTTGCCAATTTAAACATCATACTTTACCATTATATCATAACAAATTTAAAAACTTCTATATAAATCATGCCATTATATTTCCATTTAAAAATATATATATCTCCTTTCAATTGACTCACAATTGTTCGTTATTATACAGATGAAGCATTTTTCATTCAAAGTAAATGCAGAATTTAAAAGCTAAAACTCAAACTTGTAAAATACCAATTTGTCCTGAGACTCTTTTCAAATAAAGCTTTAACTATAACTACCAGGCCTTTTTCGGGTTTCTTTATTATGCGTCAATTTAAGATACCAGTTGCTGCAAAGTTTCCGAAATTCCCCTTTCTTTCTAATTTCAACAAAATTAGGACAAACATATATATAATGTGTTACAGTTCCCAAGTCCACAGTCATAGTCTTCCTGGCTCTTCTAAAGAATCTAGACTGGTGCGTTCCAGAAAGAACCCGTTTAGTCAAAATTTGATTAATATGTGTACCTCCCTAGACATCTGTCTTCGCTCTTTTCTGGCACAGGTCCAAATAGGAACCTAGATTTTAAAGATGTCTCCCAACTTGCTCTGCCATTCATAAATGGGTAAACTTTCTTTATGTGTCCAGAATTAGATTGTTCAAGATAATAAATAAGTATGCTTGGCTATCTAGGTAACACACACCTTCGGACGGGCCATCACTGACAGGGAAACGTGTCAATCGCCGGAGTTGGTGCGGGTCCATGTCTACCGCTGAAGCATGTTCTCCCGGCTTAAGCCTAACTACACGCAGATTAAAAGTGTGCATGTCATACATAATGCAAAAAAGTGTCCTTTATATAGAAATGAAAAAAAACATTTTTAAATATGGTAAACGTATAATGGTATTCAAAAAAAAAATCATAAAAAAATGAATTAAAATACTTGATTTTTTAATAATAAAAATAAAATATATAAAATATTATTTCCTTATAATTGAAAGTACCCCAATAAACACTATATTACTGATGCAAAATTGAAAATATAGGAAAATAAATATTTACATTCAATATTATTATAAAATAATTTCAAGAAAATTGCACACTAATTTTTTCAAAAAAACCTTCTGAAAAATTTTCTATTTTAGGACCCCACTGACATGATGGAATTGGAATCGATACATATTAGTACCATCCTTTTCTAATTCAGAATTTGATGATTCATAACTATCTAAAGAACTCTACTAATTTATTGTTTTATCATCGTCGGAAAAAAATCCCTCCTAGATTTGCTTCATTTAAAAAAATTCTACATATTCTCCTCGGAAAGTTAACGTGCTGCTCTTTTAGCAATAACTGCAAAACAGAGGCATAAAAAACCCTGACAGAATATCTCCCATAAAAAATCTCAACCCAAGGAGTTGAGAACTATAAACCAATTACTCCAAATGAGTTAAAGAGCTCTTAACACATGCTTCTATTTACACTGCCAGCACAAGCTTCTGTTTATACTCTTTAAAAAATCAAATAATTCTAATAGAATGATCTGTTGCATATACGTATCGACTACAATCTGACCTCGGAGAGAGAAAATGTACAGGACCAATCTTTGAAAAGAAACATGGAATAGAAACGGCATCTAATAGAAAACATTCTTGTTCCAAAAGCCAAACGTATATGTAATGGCTCCTCGGCCCACAGCAACACTCCTCACAGAATGTAAGGATGCTGGCAGCTGGCCCCGAGATGAGTTAAAATTAAAACGATATGCGGAGAGCTCATCCCATAAGGTTAGTTCATACGAATATGTTTAATAAAATCAAACAAATTTGCATCAAAAATGATACAGCATTGAAATATTAAAACCAAAAACAGGACAGGGTGTAGTGGGGTAAATGGCACCTATACCCCCCCCCTTGCCTCCCCTCCATTGTTACGCCACTGAAGACACAGGGCACCTTTATTTCACTGCATAAATCTTCCCAAGAAAACCACTTTGAAAGAGAAAGAAACAAGGATTACCCTCTTTTAATCCGTACATTTAATAGCTGCAACTCTTCTTGGTTGTCCAGCTCAGAATCAAGCTGCTCTTTCAAGTTCCTATAACGCCCTGCGACCCATCGCATCGTTATTATAGTTTTTTCAGCCTTGATTTCCTCGCGACGATAGTAGGAGACTCTAGCTCGTTGGCTCTTCTCTCTGCCGTCCTCATAAGACTGTTCTGATGCTCGATTCTGCATTTCCGTGGCTGGGAGGCAGCTTCATCTCTTTCCTCATGCTGTCCAATTCCCAGGGTGGCCTCCCTTCAGCTTGCAATCAGTTTCTTGGACTTAAAAAAAGTATTTCAAAATACATTTTAGGATAAAAAAAATTAAAACATGTACTGAGAGATATGAATAATTAACAGAAATTTAATACTAAATTAATAAATCAAATTCACCAATTATACCATAAGTACAATTGAACCCCGCTTAATCCAAACTAATTGGACCGTGCCTGTTCGATTACAAAAAATCTTGATAACCTGAAATTCATAAAATAGAGAAGAAAAAAAGATGTGCTAAAAAAAAGTGTGTTATAAGTACTCAGTACACTACCTCTTGAATCTTTTATTCAAAAGCACCAAAAGAGAATAGTTTCCCTTTCATTAGAATAATGGCTGCCTGTATGAAGAGACATTACTCTACATAACTCAAGCAAGAGATTCACCCGTTGTTTCAGCATGTATATTTAAATCTTTCATTAATCTTTCAATTTACATATATATTTTTCGAAAATAAAATCGGTTTGGATTAACCGAATTTCGGATTAGCTGGGTTCTACCAAATGATTATCAGGAGTAGTAAATTGATAGTAAAACTATTCAAGCTGTAATTATGCTGCTTTTTTTTTTGTAGCAAGCAACACTTTTTTGAACCATAATGATAAAAAAGGATTTCATCTAAATCATTTGTAAATTTAACAGACACTGTAGACATCCAAACTAAGGCAGATATATTAACCTTTGATGATGGCTGCAAATTCATAAAAAAATTACTTATAATTGGATAATAATTTATGATATAAAATCACTAAAATGTCTTTACTGGTATTACGCGTATGCCAGTCGGTGGCTAAAAGCCACAAGACAGGGTTTCATACACATTTCCTAAAAGAAAATCAGACTATCAAGGCCTTTGACTAAAAAAACCCAAAAAATAAGGACCTCTAAAATTGAATAAATTTTAACGAATTGTTGCACACATTTTAAATAAAATGTCACATTTTGCAAATTCAACCTATTAGATGATAAAGTATAATATAAAACATAGAAGAGTACATTACAAATTTAACACAACAAAACTCTTAAAATAATGAAGAATAAATTGATGAAAGAAAATCATGAAACTGGTAAAGTAAATACGTAACTGAACGAAGTAATAACAG
>BGPR01004129.1:0-44700 GCA_013235015.1 Araneus ventricosus | reverse complement strand
ATGACGCGGGCGCCACTTACCCTCGCTACGCCACTGTCCATAGTGTCAAATAGAGCGTTTATGTCACTTTTTATCGCCAAATCGGGGCGAGAAAAGTACCATGCTCCGGGAGTCGTTTACACAAGCTAAACCCTGATGGTGATGGGGCGAAAAAATCATATTATGACCCGGCGCCACTTACTCTCGCTACGCCACTGGTTTCAGAAGCCCAGACATGTTAAGCTGCGTGGTTGAGTTCCCCTTCTCCTTTCGCTCGTGAAGCTTCTGGACATTGGTAATCTTTGATCCAGACTGAAGATCTGCACGCATATAATGCCATGAGCAGTGATTTTGCTAATTTTTAAGATATTTTCTTTTAGTAGTGAGCAAGGGTGTATCACAACCTTGACTAAAATAAAATAGAGTAGCGAATTATAGCAATTCCTGAACTTTTTTTCTTTTTGAAAGCAATCAAAGAGTGTCATCAAAAAACTGGCTAGACTCCCACTAAGTACGAGTTTGGATTATATGGGTTTGTTTAAGGAATAAAATTTCTTCTCTTCGGTCTCTGGAACGTCAGGAGGTGACGTCTGGAAGGAAGAATTCATCTTTGTCGTTTTTCAAAGAGTTAGTGGTAAGAGAATAGCATTTTTACAACAGCAACATTCGGAAGAGAATAATTGTCTTTTGAGTAGTTCATATGAGACTTGATTGTATGGGGATCAGTTTTGTTATCTAGTGCAGTGGTTCCCAACCTTTTTGGTTTTGCGGACCACCTGTTGTGTAAAAAATATTTTGAGGCCCACTAACTAAATATTCAAGTAAAAAAAATACAAACACACACATTGTAACGTCAGATTCAGAAATAGTCAATATTTATATCAAAAATAAATTTATTAGCTATTAACAAAAAAGAAGTTGTTCTATCGTAAAAGCAATTTGAAGAACTAACTTTAAAGCTCTTTAAAATAAAAAATCACAAACATTTATATTACGTGCAGTCTGTGCCTCGAGAGAAATACATCAAAACACTGGTACAGCCGTCTTAGCTCGCAATTTGATTATAAGACAATTCGTTACAACATATAATACATTTATATATTATATACCCGTATATGCTAATAATTAATGAAGCTTACTATAAAAGTAGTAAAAATATATTGTTTTATAAAGCACAAAAACGAGTGAAGATTTGAAGCTCCCCTGACTAGCGTTTCGCGGCCCATTAATACGCTCTCCGAGGCCCACAAGTGGGCCGCGGCCTATAGGTTGGTAACCACTGATCTAGTGTCATTCGAATCGATAAAGCATGGGATTAAGTTTTTATGCTGAAATTTTATTTTTTGTCTTTTCAAGTTTACCAATGGATACTTTGAGTAACGTCGCCTTAGGTGTAATTTTTGTAATGGAGAACGTTCCCATCTTCTGCATGCAGTTGTGGGCTTTTTCTGACAAAACTAAACGTTTTTCTAGAGTGTGAAAACTTTTATATTGTTTTAATTTTACTTGTTTTGTATTTTTTCTTTATTGTAAAACTGCTTTATTGGATGTGATTTAATATTTTTTTTATCGTTTGAAAATTAATTTCAAAAGAAATTGATATTCTTTCAGAGTATAGCAGATTTTCCATTAAATAATAATTTGAATTCAGAAAATATAGATAAGACTTCTGCAGTGAAGTTTTAACCGAGTGAAAATTATTTTTTACATCCCTGATGTTGAAGTACCGTGATGTTTTGTAGATAGGAAATCTGTAATAAAGAAGCCATCGAAAGATCAAAGCTCAACACTCCCTATCGGTGCTTTGTTCCTGATAAATATGAATGAAACTGAAAGCGTTGGGATTGTTATTCTTTCGCCAATGCTCCTCTTTCCAACAAAGGCATTGCAGCGTTGATTCCGAGTCCGTAAGTCGTTACCTAAACTCTTAACCACTTCAGTCGGAATTAAAAAATAATGGAGTTAGATTTTTTTTATTTTCCTTTGGCGCACTGTGTACTACTGCAAAGGCTAAAGCATAAATGAAATTTCAAGCTTGTTGAAGAAAAATTAAAAAAGTTACCCCATGTCCGGCATCCGGACAATACCGGATATTTCAACTGAAAAGAGACCAAAAATCACACAAATTTTACTTTAAAATGGTTGTAAAAGATAATAAAATATTGTAGAATCCTTTTAAATGGTGAAAAAAGGATTAAAAACAAGAAATTACTTTGACAAACAAAATTCGCCACCGAGTTCCATTTTGGGAAGAACGATGATTTTCTCGATTTTTTTCTGGAAAAACTGAAAAAATGAAATGATTCCATGCCCGGAACGAAAAATTCTTGCAACGATTATATTTCTAAGAAAATCGAGAATCAAATTAAACCAGCGGGAGTGGTCTCCCCTAAACTTTCTCGTATACTTTCTAAGTGGAGATTCGTCAAAATCTCAGGTTTGAATTTTTTTGACGATTACAATACTTTCTCTTTGTATACTTCGTATACGAGAAAGTGAAACAAACCTGAAATCAAATATCTGTTGCCACGTTTCAAAAAAAATTACTTTGAAGCAGGTGCGATAAAATAGGCAATGCAATTAATACCAAAGCGAAAATTCTGCTTTGGAATTGAATTCCCAAGAAAATAATTTATACCACCACAATCGTAACAATTGCAATATAATTGCTGAAATATTGAGATCGGTTTGAATCTTATTTACAACAATAAAAATTGTTACAATTCATGTTTGAAAACATTATTTATTGTTGTAAATAACATTTACAACAATAACAGATTGCTACCAGTGCGCATGCGCATGAGAATCAGATTAAAAGAAATTGAATATGCAATTTGAACGCTTCTTTTTGACGGATTTGGCCCAAAATTTTATACGGACCTACATTCATGACGATAAAACTGTATAAAATTTTATCCATCTGGCTTTTCAAGTTTTTGAATTATAGCGTTCGCATGACCTCGAACATACAGACAGACTTCCCGTTGACGGATTTTGTCCAAAATTTGATAGAAACCTACAAATTATGTTTAAAGACCACATACCAATTTTCATCCCTTTATCTCTAATAGTTTTCGAGTTATCGTGTTCACAGACATAATTCCAGAATTGTGTTTTTCGGACTCAGGGAGGTGTAAAACGTGGAGATTCGTCAAAATCTCGAGTTCGAATTTTTTGACGATTACGATACTTTCTCTTTGTATACTTCGTATACGAGAAAGTAAAAATACGTAAGGGAAACTATAGGGATACTTGACCCTACGTGATTTTCTCAGATTGTGAGATAATTGGTAAGTTGTGTGCGCCATTTTTATTTGACCTTTGGTCATATGATCTATTGGAGGGGGTTTTCATTCCAAGCTCAAAAGCCATCGTAATTGTGTGTAGGTAAATATATTTTGGGGGTACAAATTAAATTTTCATTTTTTCATTCCGCAGTGGATAGAAAGTTTACTATTGAATATATGATGAATTAAAATATTTCTGAGTTTTAAGCATACTTCTAGCTTTAATTTGATATGCGATGTTAGGCAGAATCTTAATTATAAGTGGTTTATTTTTTAGATTATTTAGAAAAAGTCAAATTTGGGATACTTGACCCTAAAAAGTTAGGGATACTTGACCCTATCAAAATTTATTGCAGCTCCTATGTCGTAGCCGACCGAAGCACATTTTGTGGTTGGGAGCAGTTTTCTGGTGCGTGCAGTTTGTTGGCAAAATGGCAACTCAAATATAGAGAATAATTATTTAAAAATTGTTTGTTGGTAATTATTTACTGAAAAAAATTCTTTTTAATATGATAATTTGAAATAATTATTTTAGTTAGAATTTTAAAAAGAATTGAAATTTAATCAATCTAATTTTTCCTCGCAGAAAGAAAGTTTGATTTGATTTATTATTTTAATGAAAATCTTTTGCTCGAACTTTTCGTCATCGTTTGGTTTTATTTAACGTTTCGCCATTTTTATTGAGTTTGTCTTTCTTTATTGATTTGATTTTTCTCTTAAAATATATTTTTATTCTTTTGCTTTCATTTTTCTTTAAATATTAGGAGAACTGAGTTAGTCTATTAAACTTTTCTATTTTTAGCTTTGTACAACAATTTTTAGATCCCTTTTTTCATTTTGAAGTTATTCTTTTTTTTTTTTTTTTTCCTTCTAATTTTCCAAAACCGGCATTTCTTTAACGACGCTGCTAGGTACCCAGTTCCATTGCTGTAATTTTTATCATTTAATTAAATCAATATTTTAATTCTTTATTAAATTGGATGTTCATGGCTTACCGAAAAAATCGTTTTTCGAAACGCCTTCCCACCTTTACTTCAGTTAACCGGTTTTGTACGAATTCAAACTTGAAGTGAAGAATTCAAAGTTAACACTTTCAAAGTAAAGTTTTTTATGTTACAATTCTTTTTCAATACAATGATTGTTTGTGTGTGTGTGTGTTTTTCGAATATCATAAAACGTCATTAGAAATCATTCATAAAATATATAGGTCTTCATTCACAAAATAGGCGTCAACTAAGTCAAGTTAAAATAATTTGACTAGAGTCTAATAAAATTAGAACAGATCTTTCGATCTTGAATGTGTTAGATTTGACTGGATCCGCTACGTTTACTTTGTTATCATCACAGCTGTTCTGTCACTCTCTTATTGTTTGCTCATCTTTTCAATACCACATTAATAGCCTCAAGGTTGCATTTGCAGACACATACTGCTGTAGATTTTTCATTCAACCTTTTTACTTTCTCGTATACGAAGTATAAAAAGAGAAAGTATTGTAATCGTCAAAAAATCTGAACTCGAGATTTTGACGAATCTCCACGTTTTAGACCTCCCTGAGTCCGAAAAACACAATTTTGGAATTATGTCTGTGTGTCTGTGAACACGATAACTCGAAAACTATGAGAGCTACGGGGATGAAATTTGGTATGTGGTCTTTAAACATAATTTGTAGGTTTCTATCAAATTTTGGACAAAATCCGTCAAAGGGAAGTCTCTCTGTCTGTATGTCCGACGTCACGTGAACACTATAACTCAAGAACTTGAATAGCTAGATGGATAAAATTTGGTACACGGTTTTATCGTCATGAATTTAGGTCCGTATAAAATTTTGGGCCAAATCCGTCAACGGGTTGACTGTCTGTCGGTCTGTATAACTTTCCATTGAAACCAATCCGCGATCTCCACGCGCATGTGCACAGAAGCAATCGTCTGTGCTCGCGAAAGAAGCGATTACGTCAGTTTGTCCTTGAGACGGCAAGACTGAAACCTAGCAGTGTGCGATAGATGCGTTTTAATCGGTACGCATCTCTTTGAATTCTTTACCTAGATATTTTTCAATCACTATAATAAAAAACCTTCTGATAGTCATTGGATTCTGGATAACAGTAGGTTCGAATTTTTTTAACCACGCGGGGGAAGGAGAAACGGCACCTTTTGGGGGAGGTATATGCGAAAGTTTAGGAAAGAAAACTCCCGCTGGTTTTCATCTTAGCATTTTGTATTTACTGTTATCATCACTATTTGTTTCTTGATGAGACAATGGAATTTTAATATGTGTTTCTGCAAAGTAGGGATTGGAAAAATCTACCGGTTTTAACCGAAAACCGTTTTTTTTTCGGTTATTTTTTTAAAAATCCAATAGCCGGGTAAAAAACCGGATCAGAATATAGTGTTACAAAAATGGAAAGTCGCTTCCCAGCAATACAAGTCTTATGGTTGGGAAGAGGGTTTTACAAGGTTAAGCATGGAGTGACCTTAGCGACTGTTATGGCACCCCTGACCTTGGCGACCTTAGCGACAAATAGATGATTCCCGAAAACCCTTTTCTCGATATTTCTACTAGGAAAGGGAATACACGAGAAAACTCCATGAGAAGTCACGGCCTGTCGGAGAGGATATATAAGGACGGCGCCTGGATGAGAGGAGTGTCTTGATCGACTGGGATCGCCTTGGAGCGCGAACGTCTTTGGAGTTCTACCCGTAGCTGGTGAGCTGAGCGCTATTGAAAGTGCAGTTATTGTCTACTAGTTATTAGTCATTTGCTGACGGTTTGTGTTGTTAGATAACAAAGTGCTGAACTGTTATTACCTGTGAATTGTTGTCTGTTTACATTGGTAATCTGTGCAAGAACTATTGTTTCATGTACCTGTGCTACGTGTTTACCTGCATATTTGTAAATAAACCTTCATTCTCCACTATCCTGCAAGTTGGACTGTTTACACCATACACCACAGTCACACTTTTTGCAACAATAGGCTCGATTAGTCTAAAATTTACCAAGTTACGAAGCTTTGAATTTCATCATCTTAAGCCAATCAACAACTATCGCTTCCTCAAAGCGTCTGTTGGTTGGCGGATTACTGAACATATAACTATTGACCAATATAACATATACTTCATGAACATATAACTATTGACCAATGGATTAATTTCCTGTAAGAACAGTATTAATAAAGTCTTTTGTCTACAAATGGTGTTTGTTTTTTATAAAAAAACCCCCCGAAAACCGGTTATTTCAAAAACTGGTTACTCTGAGCGGTTATAACCGCCAGGTTAAACCGGAGGTGAAAAAACCTAAATAACCGTAAACTGGTTATTTTCGCAATAATCGACATCCCTACTTCAAAGTTCTGGGCAGAAAAGTATTATTGCGGCTCAATGTAGAATTACTGGATCTTCGGGAAAGCTGTTACGCTGGTTACTCACACAGCGGATTTTTATCGCGCGGAACATTTATCGCGCCGCTCACCGAAAATCTAGCGTTTACACACACGGCGGTAAAATTTCCGTCGTATGAGTCAGCTGTTGACTGTATCTACTATAGGTAGCGTGGTTTCATCATCAAATAAATTCAGTTTAGCTTAACTGAGTTATTTAAATTACTTACTGCTTGGTGCTGTTTGAAATGAACTTAGAGCGAATTCTAGCTTTATGGTTATTCCGTTGTCGAATAAAGAAGAAAAGAAAAATATGTTTATTTGGGTTCATCCAATTAATGAAAAAAAGAGGGGGTTGGAGCCTTTTATACGTTGTTTGAAGAGTTGAGGAAGGATGATACGAAATTCTTCAATTGCTTCAGAATTTCGAATTACTACTTATAAGAGTTTTTTTTTTACGTTGTTCAATATTGAGTCCAATATTGTACAATATAATTCAACCTAGTTTCAATAATATACTATTTATTTTCCCAAATCAAATTAAATTACTTATTAGATTACGTAGTCAATATTAAAAAAAAGTTTATATTTGTATAATTCTCTGTAAAACGAAAGTTGTTCCTCGCATCTGATATTTTTTTTAAACAGAATAATGTTGGCATGTTCTTTATGTAGTATAAATAAGGGAAAAATATATAATTAAAATATTTACATTATATACTAAAATATTTATATAGGTAAAATATTTTAATATTCTGGTGCTAATGGGGCACTCCGAGAATCTCAACGTTTTCTTCATGACTTTTACACTTTCTAGTACGTATATGTGAGAACGTACGAACTTATCAAAATCATTTCTTTCTATTTCTTCCAATACAACAAAGTCGCTGAGAATTTCCAGGCTGAAACAAGGCGTTTCTGTCCTTAAAAATGTCGAGCGTTTTATTCCACAAAATATGCCTTTTTTGGATTAATGCAATTAAAAATTCATTATCTATAAGGTCAGACATCTTCAAAATAGAAAAAAAACCCCAATTGATTCCAAACAAAGATGAAAATCACACTGAGCGAAACAAACGCGGTAGAAATACCGCCGTGTGTGTAAGTTCTCATTTGACCACGTGCGCTTCTACTTGGATGGCGACTGTAAAGCTTCCGCAGACGATAGTGGCAGTCCGCGACTGCATATCTACCGCACGCGGTAAATATTCCGCGCGTTTATTTTTCCGCTCAATGTGTAAGCTCTAACTTACATCAGTGCACTACTGTTGGAACGACGGCGCGATAAATTTTCCGCGCGATAAAAATCCGCTGTGTGTGTAACCAGCATTAGCATGTTGAATTTGCTTGCAATTCAAAACTCGGAATATAGAGTTATGCGCAAAATTTCAGGAAAGCTCCATAGAACGAGATATAAATCCTTGTTAACGTTTTCCTTTTTTTTTAATATTTTTGCTTCAGAAACCGAAAAAATGAAATGAATAATAATACATTATCAATTTCACATTGATAATAGAAACGAGCTTTTCATTTTTTTGACTTGATTTATTGTAGGAAAGGACCACAATCGTCTTTCTAGGAAAGGTTTCAAGTCCTTTGCGAGAAGTAGTAGCAAATTCCAACTCCGAACAAAGTCGTCAGAATCACCGAAACCGCCGAAACGATGACCATCAGCATGACAGTTGTCAGTTTTCCAGGAACGTGGAGAGCAATCTCTAGAAATGATAAAATAACATTCCGTTGGTATTTGTCCAGAGCTGAAATGAAATTTACAGAAGCTTTGGATTTTCATTCTAATTATTCTAAATCATTTTATTTAATTTCATCATTTTATTTAATTTCATCTCGGTTAATGATCCAATGACTCCAAAGTATGCGTTTATTTATTCGCTTTTTGCTTTCTTCTGGTCAGTAAATTAAGAGATATTTAATTTTAGAAAAACATTCGAAGGGCTCACAGCTGAATAAAGGAGGCGTTTGGTACGCTTATTAATAAAATTAATGGCAGACTTATAAAGGATGCGCATAACAAAAAGTATTACAGTTGAAAAGAGCAGTTATGTGAAAATACTAGGTGTTCCAAAAAGATAAGTACTACTTTAAATTTTATTTAAGAAAAAAGAATATATCCGCAGCAAAAATTTTTGCAGCTATGGACAAAACAACTCAAAAAGGTTTTTTTTAACTGTCTTAGTAAAGTCCACATGAGATCCTTCGTAGCACGAATAATGTCAAGACGATATTCTAATTCTATCCAGGATCGTTGCAGGATGCCTTGATCAACAGTTTTTATAGCGGCTTGAATCCTTTGCTTAATTCCAAAACATTGTGAGCGTTTGTTCGGTACACAACATATTTCGTATAACACCAGAAGAGCATCACATAACTCAGAACACATTGCTTTTTCTTCTTTGGTCTCGTTTCTTCTTGAGTTCTCTCACATGAGATCCCTTCGTAGCGCGAATAATGTCAAGACGATATTCTAATTCTATCCTGAAACGTTGCAGCATGCCTTGATCAACAGTTTTTATAGCGGCTTGGATCCTTTGCTTAATACCACAACATTGTGAGCATTTGTTCGGTACACAACATCTTTCACATAACACCAGAACAGCATCACATAACTCAGAACACATTGCGTTTTCTTCTTGGGAGACGCCATTTTCAATAAATCAGTCTTTATTTGTCGTGCAACACCATCTATGACCAAAAAACAGACTGCGAAAAAAACTTTTTGAGTTGTTCTGTCCATAGCGGCAAAAAGTTTTGCTGTATAGACCAGAGGTTCTCAACCTGGGGTACGCGAAAGTGATCTTGGTAATGGCGAAAAACAAAGCATAAGATTTTTCTAGAATTTCGTTTTCTGAAGTCCGTATGAAAAATGAAAGAAAATTTTTCTCTTTCATTTTTCATACGGAGTCCGAAAGTCTATTCACGGAATAAGAAAAGGGATGAAGATTAATCTAAAGTATTTGAGTAATTGTTATCTCTCATTATAATACGAAATTATTTCAATGTTGTTTTCATTCTGAGCAATCCTATTTTAAAAAATGGAATAAAATTTAAATTCAAAAATCAGTCCTACAAATTTTATTAAGTTCATTAGAGTCGTTTGACTCTTAAGATAACCTAAGTATTGGCGTTATTAAAAAAAAATGTGCTGAAGAGAGGGGGGGGATATAACATTGGAGGATACTCAAAAATTAAAAGACTAATCCAGGAGTACGGGAGTGAAAAAAAGTTTGGGAACCGCTGTTGTTGACCTATTCTTTTTTTTAAATAAAAGTTTGAAGTTATATGGTTCTTTTTGGAACACCCTGTAATTCAGTATCATGAATGTTTCCTACTATTTCTTAAAACCATTTTAGATTCCTTCAAGAAATGGATATTTATTTACCATCAAATACACACTCTTCGATTTAATGAAATCACAAATTAATTTGCTGCCCTCAATAATGTAATTTACAACCTAAGAAGATTCAAGAAGTGGTAATATTTCCTTATATTTATTACTATGTGATGCAGGCAAAAATTCGCCTATTTACAGAAACGAAATTCAGTACATTGTCTTATATGTTGTAGTTTATAATGTAGAAATCGTTTCGAAAATTATTTCTCCTCCGCCCCCCCCCCCCCCAGGAGGCTTACAGGCTATATTTTCGTTCCTTGTACAAATCTAATCTACAATCTTCAGTTAGAAGCTCGAAATCTGGCATAATGTCTTTTACTAGCATTACATGAAGTTTACAAATTTTGGATGGGGCCGAAATCTCTCTTCTCAGGGTTCTCGCCGAAAATATACATTCTTTTGTCCTCCATGCAAATTTGCGGAGTCAGACTAATTGGTAAAACGTAACTCAGAACAAATGTAAGTTTTGAAGGGGCTTGGAAGAAAATAATTTGGGAATTCTAACTTCCAAGTACTATTTGATCGTACTGAGAACACGCGAAATGATTTTGCAGAATCGAAGCTCCTTCACGAAATCTATGAGCATCTCTCCAAATCGGAATTCTATATCTGTTGCGAAAATCCCAACATTCACATTAGAAAATCACGAATTAAATATTGTTACAGAAACGGAATGTCGCTTCCTAGCAATGTTAGTCTTATGGTTGGGAAGAGAGATTTACAAGCGTAAGTATGGAATGACTAGCAACGGCCAGGACTAGACCCCTCACTTTGGCGACAAAATGTAGGATCTCAAAAATACTAGAATTTTCTTGATATCTCTATTAGGGGCAGAGATCCGGATTTCTCCAGATGATTCCATGTAACGTCACGGCCTGTCAGAGAGACTTTAAATAAACTGTGTTCGGATCACAGAGTGTGTGTTGATCGACTGGGGTCGTCTTTGGAGTTTCTTCCGCAGTGCGAGCTAGTAAGGTGATAGACGCCGTGCGGTTCTGAAAGTGCTGTTACTGTTATCATTCCTATTAAAATTCGAACATCAACAGACGTATGTATGTATGTCCTTCTATCTTCTCACAAACCACTGAATCCTGAAGCAAGCAAAAAGTACCAAAAGACAGGAAATAATCCAAGGAATCCATTTCAACCATTGAAATTCTGAAATTACAATTAGTTAAAAAGATATTAATTAAAAACGCGTAAATGAATGAAATTTTGTGCTGCCATCTATCGACAGCTCCTATAACTATGTGACAATATGTATATGAATGAAATATTGTGCCGCCATCTATCGGCAGCTCCTATAACTATCTATCACATCGGTTGTTCTTACATCTGGGTTTGTATAAAACTTTTTCTTTTTTAGGGAGCTTCCGAATTTTGGAGTTTTTATTTATAAACATCGGGAAAAAATCGTTTTCCTGCATTTTTTTGTCCCTTTTTTGTCGTACGGTGTTTCTCAACATTTACGGTTGTTGGGGAAAATATTTATTAATTTGTATCCGTTTTTTTTCATTATTATTCAAATACGGGCAAGACGAAAATATATGTTTCTGGTGTTTAATTTATTAGTTTGGTGTACTATTAAATCGTTTATCATTTCTGTTTTTTATTTCGTTGTATTTTTTCTTTTCCAAAACAAATAGTATGCTAATCTGTTTTAATTTATAAACATAGGAATTCTCGCTTTTTAATTCAAACCATACTGTTTTCAGGTAGCAAAAAGGCTAGAATTGAAAGTTTTAAACCAACAAGAGAGGATTCAAAACAGATTTACGCTTGTTGGGGAAGCTTAGTGACAATATTTGTAGGGGAAAAAACAGAGTCGGGCATATGAAAAAAGATGGATCCCGAGAAACGTTGGGTTATTAGCTATAAGGTAATTAAAAGGCTGGATTTAAAAATTTTAATTAAACAATATAAGATTCAAAGGAGATTTACGATTTTGGGAAAGTTAGTGACAATGTTTGTAGAAAAAATAAACCGGAGGCGGGCATATGAAAATAAAGTAATAAAAAGACTAGATTTGAAAGAATATTTGCGTTTGTTGGGAAAAGTAAGTGACAATATTTGTTGAAAAAAGCGGAGGCGGGCATACGAAAAAGTATGGATCCAGAGGCGTCGCGTGACCACACTTCTTCTCTCCACCAGGACGCATTATTCGAGACAGCCCGTGCAACGCCGGGACACACAGCTAGTTAATTAGTGATTTGCTGTCTGTTTGTGTTGCTAATCTGTGCAAGTGCTGTGTTTTTCCTGTTACCTGCGCTTCGTGTTTTCCGGAATATTCGAGAATAAAGTGTCATTCTCCGTTATCCTGCTTGTTGGACTGTTTCCACCGTGCACACACCTGGACGATTTTTTGTAACAATATAATATATTATCTAACGCTAGTCCAACACAGTTACTGGCCAGTGAATTAGAAACCCATAAACGTTTATACAAACATGCTAAACTATGCAAAATCACATAGGCTACCTGAATAACTTTTGACTCCATACACTCTTAAAACTGTGCTTCTGATATAAGAGGCATATTTTGAACTTTTGTGCCTCTAAAAATTAAGAGGCACATTGTGCCTCTGAACATTATGCCGCTTATATCAGAGGCACAGTTTTGGTAGTGGATGGTGTAATGGTTTCTCCATGTGTGTGGTTTTATATTCATATTCATTGAAGATATCCAGTTTGTCCTTTTATGATTTTATTCACAACACACACACCACTACGACAAAAATATATAAAATGGAAACATCACATGGCTTAGAGCCGGATCAAAATCTACACCCGCTTGGGAGTAGGGTCAGTAGGAATCTGGAAGTGAATTCCATCGGGGTGGGGATGACAGTTTTGTTTCAAGTTTGAAGCCAAGTTGCCACAGATGGGTTCATGGAGCTCTTCACCTGCAGTTCGTAAAAAAACGATGCATTGCATGATTCGTTCGTCCACACCACATTTTTTCAATCACCAACTGTCCAGTCACGTAGCTCGCTACACCAATTTAACAGAGGTCAGATGACGAAGACGACACCCGAACTGCAACCCTCCTCTAAAAAAGTCCGCACCACACCAGCGTGAGGACATTTGGCCCCTACGTATCATTTAACGTGCACCAGGCCCGCATACATACGGCTGATCTTCAATGGAGTCGGTGTGTGTTTGTTGTGAATAAAATCATGAAAGGACAAACTGGATATCTTCAATGAATATGAATATAAAACCACACACATGAGAAACCATTACACCATCTTGCCATGTCACCTCGGTTAAAGATTCTGGTGTCGGCCAGAGGCTCTCAACCTGTGGTACGCTTAACCTCAAGGGTACGCGTACGCGAGGGACCAATTATGGATAGGGGAAGGTGGTGTACCTTGAACCTATGCCGATTTTAGCGCCATCTGTATAGATGTATAGAAAATGTTATATGTATTTTGTACACTTGCCACCAGAGGTCCCAGTGTACCTGAACTTATTTGTCAAGGTGCTCATTTGAATGAATGAATCCTGAAAAAGGAAATTGACCCATCAAAAGTAATTTTTTTCCTGTTGAATTTTGTGTTAATAGTTCCTAAGCATACATAAATTACTTTATAGTAAAATGCCTAACTTATAAAGCACAGTTTTAGCTATAATAACATGTGTTAGAAATTATGTTAAGCCCAACCTCAATTTAGTAGTCAGCCATTTTCCATGAATTGGCCAAGTGGTGTACCTTGGACCATGCCCAAGTGGTGTACCTTGTTGCATGACCACTACATGGTCTACCACTTATGTTGTGGAAAAATGTGATGTAATGTGGAAGTTACCACATCCCGTGTTGACTGGAGGATCTGAAAGGCAGCTTCGGAAATTAACATTTGGAAATGACTTGTCTAATTACAATGTTGGTTAAGCCTACTCATAGGAACGAAACTGTTGCTGTAATAATTTTATATTCGGTCTAATCTAAGACCTCATTAAGTAAAAGTGCTCATTAACATTTTTCTGTAGCTAAAATACCAATAAATGTCTATGTTCAAAATATTCGGTTAGATTTTTTAAATCTAGAAATAGCTGGTCCAAGGTACACCACCCATGGTGTACCTTGGCCCTATTTGCACCTTTTTTAAATTGTAAATAATGCACTGAAATACTTTTTTAACAAATCTACAAAAAATATATGTTGTGTATAAAGGCCTAAAATATGAAAGAAAAATTGTTTTGTTACCTTTCTTTTAGTAATTATCCAATTAAAAATTAAAAAGTAAAAATGGGACCTAGGTACACCACACCACCTTCCCCTATACAAAAGGGATCTTGGCAATGGCGGAAAACGCAAAAAAGAATATTCTAGAATTTCGTTTTCTCAGGTTCCTATGAAAAATGAAAGTGAAAATTGTAAGAGCCCGAGAGCCTATTCACAAAGGAATGAAGTAGATTTATATCTAGAAATTGAGTAATTGTTAGCTCGCGTCATAAGTGAATGCGACATTACTTCAGTTCTGTTTTCATTTGTTTTGACGTTCAACTAATACTATTTTTTAAAAAATGGAATAAATTTTATGTCGAAAATCAATCTTACAAATTTTATTAAATTCATTACAGTCGTTTAAATCTTAAACTAATCTAATTTTGGCGTTATTAATAAAAACCATTTCGTGCTGAAGCAGTGGCGAATCTAGGATTCCGGGGGCTGAGGTCATAAAAGCTTTGTATCGTCGTGATGAATGTCGACATAAAATAAAACCAAAAGTCTTTAACTTTACAGACTTTACTCACCTGGCAATAAGAATCATAAAGAACAATACAATACTTTCGATAATTTGATAAAAATTACAGTGAAATAACTAGCCCAAAAATGTCTTCTACCGCGTCGATGCTACAAGTACAAGTGGAATGACTACAAAAGTAGCAAAATTTTCGAGCCTTTCAAGCCAGGAAGCAATGTTGAAACGTTTTTATTACTTTTTTAAAGAGAGAAATTGAGAAAAAACAGTTGTAATGATGTTAAATTAAATCAGGAATTCTGGCTTGGCTCTGGGGGGACTGTAGCCCGATAGCCCCCCCTGGATTCGCCACTGTGCTGAAGGGTTTTGGGGGCTATAACAGCAGGGGTACTCAAGACTAATCAAGGGGCACGTGAGTGAAAAGTTTGGGAACCGTTGGCGATCTGACTGAACTATTATCTGCTAGTTCGGTACTGGTCCTCTGTTGTACTGGAAGGTAAAATGTCCTCCAAAGATTCCATGAATATTCTTGCCGAACAAGTCAATTCTGCAATGCTGCATTTTTGGCCTGTAAGTATCGGGTCTTTCAGGGGTAACAATGCCGCCATCCATCATAACTGTGCGACAGTGGTTCCGTAAAACGTATCTGAATTCCAAAATCTATCCTGGCCACCGCAAAATCTACATATTGTAAGATCCCCCAAGATCATTAGCGACCAGTAACTTTTTCCCCACGCCATGGGTCACTGAACAGAGCAGGTGCCTCAGCGGGAAGTTCAGCTTGCCGACTACGGACATCTCGTTAAAACGCCGACAAAGAGAGCCGGGAGTCCAGCGTGTCACCGATGGACTACTCGTTAGTGGAAGTGATTGATAGGGTCATTTAGCTCCAGCCTGAGAACCCGCTTGCGACAGGAAAAGGACTAAGAGATAAGGAACCAATAATGGCTCGCTGGAATAGACTTCACCTACAAAATTGACGAGTCTTCGTGGAGAGGCTTTTTGACCGCTCCCCCAGTGGGAGGGAGATGAGGGTTAAAAAGAAAGAGAGAATTTTGGAAGAGGACAGAAAACGAGCAAGGGCTCGTTTTTCCTGAGTGATGACAACGAGAGACTGAGGATTGAAATCTCGAGTCCGGTCGATGGAAGACCGACATTTTTCATTTAGGTCACTCGTAGAAGTGGGCCTGTTTTAGTTTTGAGACAAAGTAGGCTGAAGGAAGCCAGAACTGTAACAATTATTCTATTATTTTCATAATTTTCTTATATTTAATCAATAACATTTCTCAATAAAACTCTTGCACGCACGTGCTAATAATCTAAAAAAGAGTATTTCTTGGCTCTGGACCTTCCTCCCCAGAGGCCTTAGCTGTCAAACACGTTACAATATCAACATTTTAGAGAATGATTGAGAAATGTTGAGGATTCATCCGACAGCAGTCTCCTGTGCCATTAAGCTTAGAGGTGTATAAACTTTGTTTGCCAAATGCGTGGTATTCTCTGAAGTTAATTGTACTCTAACATATTACAGAAGCCATGCATTAGCGAATACGTGCTGTAATTCGACCCAAAGGGTTCTTATAAAGTATTGAACCAAGGTTTCTAATTCAATGACCAGTATCTGTATAAATACAATTTAAAATGAGTCTGAGTCAGGCTTCGAAGTTAATATTTTATATATTACTAGCTGTTATGCCCAGTGTTGCTCGGGATTAAAATACTTTCATGTCTAATATTTTTGATGTAGAAAACGACTTTTGTATAGAAAATTACATTAACCAAAATTCTTTTATCGTCTGAAACGTTTTTTAATTTAAATGAGAGAACCAGACGATTTTTAAAAACCGCCGATAGCTAATTTTCTCATAAGTTATTAATATTTATTGCATAGGTACTTCAAATTTTGTTCATAAATCTTGCAGTATAAGAAAGATTTTAACGGATGTTTTGGGACATTTACATAGTAAATTTTTCATTAAGAAAAAGCGTTAAAATAAATATGAATAAATAAAAATAATAAAATTCGTCTTCATCCCAAATTCTTCTAATGTGATCTAGCAGCAGTTCTTATGTATTCGTGTTCTTCATCAATAAAAAAAATTGTTTAAATTGCAAATTTATACACAATTTAATTTTTGAAAAATTATTAAAATGGGGCAACGAATTGAACGGAAATGAAACTTGTGTCATGAGAAGCTAATTTTTGTAATATGTGTAAAAATAGTTTTTGTGATATAATACTTATTTTCGAAAAATATCTCGAAAAAGGCCAAAATCTTGCTTATTTTCTAACCAGATTTGGGGCTTTTAAAAGTTGACGGTGATCTCTGTCTTCTTATATGAAATCTATAATATAAAGCAGAAAATACATGTATCCGTCCGTCTGTCGGTCACAAGAACTCCTCTTAAACGGTGAACCGTAGCGACATGAAATTTGCACATGACATTCTAGAGAACGTTTCTAGGTCAACGGTGCTACTTTCAACTTTCGGAGTTAATTAGTTCTTAAGATATTTAATTAACTAACGAAAATTAGCCGCTGTTAAGCCTAATGCTTAGACGTTTTTTGCCAAAAACTTCTGAAATCTTTATTAGACAACAATTATTTTTATGCCATTTTAAAGAGAAGAAAATTATCTTTTTAATGATATTAATTCCATTGCGATAAAGTGTTTTCTCTGAATGTTATTAAGGATTTTAAAATATATTTTGAACGAAATTTCTAAAGATAATTTTTATTCTTATAGAAATAAATTCAAGCCAAATTACTGTTTCGCGCGCGGGCTTTTGCCAGTGTTAAACTTAATATAAGAAAATTGTTTTCTGTGAGCATAAACAAAAAAGTAGACTTTTAACTTCCGGTTTCCGGTAGTCGTATCATTGACTACACAGTGATCCAATGACGTTAGTGAATTGTTCTCTCGATGTTTTGTTTAATTTTCACAAATTTTTAACTGATCCTAATGAGTGTGTCTGTTAGTGCGGTTCCTATCGTAGGAAGACGAAAAAGGAATGGGGGAAAAAAGATGTTCTAACGGTCTATCTGTCGCAAGAACTCCTCCTAAATGGAGAATAGTATTGACATGAAATTTCCAAGTGCCATTCTGGGGTCCGTTCTTAGATTAATTCTAATTTTTCAAACTTTAAAAAATTACTTCCTAAGATATTAAATTAAATAACGAAAACTAAGCCAAGTTTCGGCGTTTTATCTCAGTGTTTCGTCAATAATTTCAGAAAAAATATATTGCACGTAGATTATTTACATACCATCTTAAAGAGCAGAAAATTATCTTTTTAATGATTTCAATTTAAATTTTATTCGTTCTTTTTCTTAATTTAATAAACATTTCAAATTTATTTCATACACAATTTGTAACAATGCTTTCTGTTATTGTAATAAAATTCAAACCATTGATCGTTTTATCAAATCCTTTATTCCGGTATTTTTACCATTGTGAAAGTTATGATACAAATATTGTTTTCTTTGAATATGAACAGAAAGGCAGAAATTTGATTTAGCTTTTATTTCGTAGCATATACCTGTTTCAGTATGTTTGCACCACAACACAATGATGTTAATTACTCTCTTTCCGCGGTGCTTCATTGAATTTTACAAATTTTATAATGATCATAATGAGTGTGTAAAATCCTTCAAGATTGTTGATCCCACTTCCTACCGGAGGGAGAGGGCCTAAGGTGAAAAAGATAGAACAATATGAGGGGTTTTTTCCGGTCAGTGACAAAAACACTAAAGATAAGAGAATTGTTGTGCGGATAATGGCAAAAAAAAAAAAAATCGACGGGAGGCTGTCTCTGCGAAACGTCCGCTGGGTTTGAGGGGCATAGACTTACTTACCTTACTCAACTGTGACTTTCTGTGTCTAAAGTTGTCCTATGTGACTAAAGTAGCTCTATGTGACTTTGACTTATGACCTATGCTCTATGACCTTCCTCAGTTAAATGAAACTAAATCCAATTCAACTCAATTAAATCGCTGGAAAGGACAGCTCAATTAAATCAACAATTGTTAATAATAATTAATTAAGGACATTTAATTAATCGATTACTCAACTATGACTAAAATAGCTCTATGTGACTTTGACCTGTGCTCTACGACCTTCCTCTGTTAAATGAGTTAATCTGAATGAATTAATTAATTATTGATCTGTTAAAATCCAGTTAATATACCGCTCACAACCGATGCGTTCGCGCGCATCGGTCGCTGTGACGTCATCAAAATTCTTCGTGATTTTCACCAATTTTGCAAATCGACTGTGACTAAACCATAATCACAAATTCTAAAATTCTTTTTGCACTCTTCAATGTCTACCTTTCTCTGTTACATGAATCTAAAATCAACTCTCTATGTTATTTGGGTGAGGAGCTATAAGCGTTTAACTTTACCACGAAATTTCGACGTAATTCAACAATTTTTGAGTAATATTTCGCTTGAACTTAAGATCGATGAATAAATTGCCAAATGTAATTGGATAGTCTGCATGCGCGCGCGTCGGTCGCTGTGGCGTCATTAAATTTTCAGTGATTTTCACCAACTTTGAAGCTCGACTGTGACTACACCGTAATTCCAAACTCTAAAATTATTTTTGAAATCTTCAATGTTAACCTTTCTCTGAAACTAAAACTCTCTATGTTATTTGGTTACGGAACTATAAGCTTTTAAAAATATCACGAAAAGCGTCATAATTTTTTCCTTTCCCGCACCAAATTTTACACCATTAGACCACTATGAAGAGACGTAAGTCTATGTCAAAATACAAGATATGAAAGAGTTTCTGCTGTTGCCGTAGCAATGATGGGGAGGGGAAAAATGGAATACGAAGGACTACGAGATTCTTGCCAGGTGGTTCAAACTAAGGAGAGAAAAAGAAGAAGGGTGTTTCGCTGATGGTTCAAAGGGTCAGTTCATTAACGAAAGACGCTCCCGCGGAAAGTGTTAAAAGTACTTGAACTGGAAAATATTTTTTATCCCGAGCTACGCCGGGTATATCAGCTAGTATATTTATAAAAATAAGCAAAAATTTCAGAAATACAGGTAAATTAGTTCAAAGTCTAACCGTTGCCTAGCAACGGAGTAGCTATAAATTTGTGTTATTTAAAAATCGTCTGCAGGTAATTAACAATTTATTAAATGTTGAAAAAATAATAAAAGTTTAAGGAAAAATTTCACAGATATAAAATTGGTATCATTGATGAGGTAAAATTTTGAACTTTAAGATGGTATAAAAATATTTTTTGTAGAACAAATTGCGCCGAAGTTATTGCGGAAAAACGGTTTTGGTCAATTTCTAATTAACTGACTGTTTGATTAACTTTGGGGCTTTTAAAAGTTTACAATAATCTTCCTCTTGTCTTAAATAATGAGTGTGCAAAGTTTGGTAGAAATCGATCCAGTAGTTTAGGAGGAGATGAAGTACATACCCACATACATACATACCCACAATGACTTTTATTTATATTAAGATTAATATTATACAGAATGATTACAGGTGATGTTAAAATACGCGATTCTGCATACATGACATTTCTCTAGCCCACGTTGACAATTTGAAAGACAGTTATCTGCTCTGAAAATACCAGAATTTTTAGCGATTAATTTTTAAAAATTTGATTATTTGCCATTTTCGAATTCTGTATAATTTGACAATTTCATTAAAATTAAATCAGTATTCTGGAAGTATAGTTAATAAAGAGCAGTATTTACGAAAAGTAGAATTCCAAAATTTAGGCCTAAATAAGTCTTATTAGGAGTTGCGTTTTATTTGAAAATCGAAGTTTAAGTTTTTGTTCGCACAGCAGACGGAATCATTCTTACCTACGCATTTATCGTCTTTTACAGTATATCCTGCAGGGCAAAGGCACTTCTCTGCTCCGAATTCCTTCACACAATTCCCTGGTTTGCAGTCGAGTTTCTCGCAGATGTTAACAGCTTCTGAAAGACAGAAGTTCTCAATGTTTTACATAAATTAAAATTAATTCGATAAAATATTGCAATATTCATACAATTTTATAAAAATGTGCAGAGTGGTCATAAATTATTGAACCCATTAAAAATTAATAAAAAAAAACTAATAATGTTACAACTGCATTTTTTTAATGTGAGAATAAATAAAAAATGTTTTTTTGCAGATAGGTGGCTTACCATCACGGCGTTCTAAATTTACTATGGAGGGAGATTTCCATACGCAATGGCTATCAATCAGCAGAAGCTGATGCGCGTTTTCTGCTTTCCTTTTCTGTTTTTCTTGGATATCTCGAAAAGTATTCAGTTTCGAATTACAGTTGATTTAACAAATTGAAGAGCGTGAAATTACCTACAAATATATGCTTTTATTTTTCTTCTAGCTTTAATAGTTTCGCAGATAATGGCTTTAAAAAATGGGAAATGTCCAATAATTTACGACCATCTAGACCACCGTAACGACGCGTTACCTATCTGAAAGGCTTTTTTTAATGCGCTTTCATTTAAAAACAACCTTAATTGTAACATTATTAGTTTTTTTATTAATTTTTGAAGTGGGTCCAATAATTTATGACCACCCTATGTATATATATATATATATATATATATGTTACGGGTCATTTTTTATAAAGTAACTTTACTTTTCTTTCCAGGAAATTACTCACTGCGGCTTTTAAAGAGCTTAAATCTTTCGTTTCTATATCATTTAATCCCGATTTTTCAATTCCTACTATTAGTTCACACTCTCCCTATATATATTTATTTATATATCTTGCTAAAATTTTCAATCGTTAATAAAATACGTTTTATTCATCCACTCAAGTTCAAATACATTTTTTAAAACTTGTAGTGGATGACACTTGATGTTAATACAGTTTTTTGAATTTTTTTTTTCATCCACTCAAGTTCAAATACATTTTTTAAAACTTGTAGTGGATGACACTTGATGTTAATTATTATTTTTTTAAATTTTTCTTTGTTCACCTAAGTAAGAATTGACTTAAAATTTTTTTTTTATATTACTTGTTATATTTCAGAACTACCGAGGCCGAATTACCAAATAGGTGAATTAGGCAGCTGTTTAGGGACCCCTAGTCAGTTTTTAGGTAGATTCCTTATAGGAAAATCTACCTATTGCAATGGTTCTCATGACACGACTTTCGGAAAATTTTTGCAGATCTTCACCGATCATGACCCCTAGAACCCAAAACCACCCTTCGTTAAAAAGTTTTTATATATATATATATATATATATATAGGTATATATATATATATATGTATAACGCTTTTTCCCATGTTATCTTGTGAACACGATAACTGGAGTAATTTTGATGTAAATTTAACCAGCATGGGATATGTTGTAAGGATAGTGAAAATCTCGGTCGAGTTCGTAGATGGGCTATCCAGCTCAAAGGGGGTGGAAATGGTGGGGGGTGGAAATTTTCATTTTCTCATAATTCCTTTACAATTGAAAATAGAAAGAAAATTCAAATTAGGCGAATTATTGCCTTATCATAACGAACAATGTTTCAATTTAAACTTTTTTGATAACTGCAATTGCTTAGAAGTTATGAGCTGAAAAGTGATTTTCCCACCTTCCCCTCCTCTCCGCCTAACTTAAAGTACGTTTTAATCTATGCATGTTACCCCTTGTTGGAAAGCTCTCATCATTTGCAATCTCTTCCACCCGCTTTCATTCTTGTAGCTCTAATCCTTATGAGAATAGACGGCGAAATGTTCTTTTCCTTATTATTAGTAGAGACGTATATACATAACGCTTTTGCCCATGTTATCTTGTGAACACGATAACTAGAGTACTTTTGATTAGATTTTAACTGGCGACGGGTATGTTGTAAGGACGGTGAAAATCTCGGCCCAGTTCACAGATGGAGTAACCAGCTCAAAGGGGGTGGAATGGGGACTCGAAAATTTTACTTTTCCCATAATTTCTTTACGATTGAAGATAGAATGAAAAATCAAAATAGGCGAATTATTGCCTCTTCATAATAAACAACTTTTGTATTCAAACTTTTTTGATAGCTACAAATTTTTAAAAGTTATGAGCTAAAATGCCATTTTCAATCCCTCCCCCATTTTATCACTTCCCCATAGCTCTGTTATGACTAAAGATAGAAAACAATTCAATTAGGCGAATTATCACCTTATCATAACGAACAACTTTTATATTAAAAGTTTTTGTCAGGTAAAATTGATTAGAAGTTATGAGCTGAAAAGCGATACTCAACTTCCCCAATTTTATCAATTCCCGTTACCTGTGATTGAAGATAGGAAACCTTCCAATTAGGCAAATTTATCACATATATCAACGAACAACTTTATTAAAAGTGTGCCAGCTACAAATTTGTTTAGAAGTTATGGCTTGAGCGTTGTTCAACCCCCCCTCTGTTTCCGCAGCTAAGACGATTGCAAGATAGAAAGAAAATTTCAATTTGGGAATTATCACCATCATAACAAACTACTTTGATATTGAAAGTTTTTTGCACAGCAAGAATTACTTAGAAGTCTAGCGATGAAAGATTTTACCCCTCACTTAGAATAGCTTAACCTATAGATGCGACACCTTGTTGAAAAGCTTTTCATCAGTCTGCCTCTTTGCTATAGGTAAACTAAAAGTATATCAATTTCCACTTCTTATTATAAGGTAAACAAAGTTGATATATCCGGCCGTTCCGGATTAAAATGCTGTCATGTCTTAAATTTTAATGAAAAACTACTAATGTATAAAAAAATTATAATACACAAATTCCTCTTTTCTGATCTGGAAATGCTTTTAGTTAAATGAGAATATTCAATTGAAAACGATTTTTTTAAAGCACAGCCGTTTTCTCCATAAATTATTATTTGTTATATAGGTACTAAAATCTTGTTAAGAATTACCAAAATAAGAGAAAGTGTCTAATGAATATTTGGAAACAATAAATTAACTAGTTTAATATTCATTAATTAAAGAAATGAAAATAAATCATTATTTGATCCTGATATGTCTTTGTTAATCGTCTACTTTAAAATTTCCTTTAGTGATTCGTCAAGAATTCTGTGAATATTCTGGCATTTACATACATTCGTATTATTCTTGTTCTTCAACAATAAAGAATATTGTTACGAATTCTGTATAAAATTTCTTTTGAAAAAATATTAAAATGAGAGAAACAAATTGTATGGAAATGAAATTTTCGTCACTGAAATGCTAATTTTTTGAAATTTAATAAGGTGTAAAAATAGTTTCGTGAGATAATGTTTTCAAAAGATATCGCGGAAAAACACCTTGCTTAATTTTTAATTAACTGAAATTTTAAGTAACGTTTGGGCTTCGAAATGTTGCAGATGAACTTTCTCTTGTCTCAAATAAAAAGTGTGCAAAGTCTAGTTGAAATCAGTCCACTGGTTTAGGACGCGATGTGGAGCATACATACATAGATACAATAACTTTTATTTAAATCAAGATAATTATTAGATAATTTACAAGATTAAGATTGCTGGCATATACTATGAGCCATAAAAAAGGTTTTCGTGAAGATATCGTCACAATTAATTAAATATTTAATTTTATTTAAGTAAATAGTTAAATTTAATTAATCAAACAATTAATTTTAATAGTTAATTTGATAATTAGTTAATTTGACAGGTTACTTTAATTTGATAATTAACTAAACATGGCTGCACGAAGATTTGTTTAATAAATTTAATAAAAAATAGCCAAAAAAGACAGATATATAAGAGTTCCCTTTATCATTATTTATATTGAAAAATATCTCACTAACTTTAAAATTCTTTTGGGATTTTCTGTCCAAGTATTTGCTTTTAACTGTCGATGAAGATTTAAATTTGTTGTTCAAAATGGCTGCATTGATATCCTATGCTTTAAACACACGTATTAAATTTGCAACTCGCAATGTTTAATAATTTTTATTCTGTTATGTGTTAAGAATTTAGTGACTATTATCTCTGTAGCCAGGGGGTTCTCTAAATGAGCCCATTCTAGTAATGTTTAAATATTTCATGTCATGTGATTTTTGCATATAACAAAGTAATGTTCGCACAATTATATGGTAACCTAGATTAAATAACTAATTTTTAAATCCTGTTTTTAAACCCTTGTTTGTTACTGTTTCAGATCTGCTGTCTTAATGTTATCTAGGGAATATTTGCTCTGCTGGGATGTTTATTTCTTTATGATTCCTATGATTGTGTGATGGGATATAAAAAATTGACCAATATACTGACCAATAAATCTAGCATAACCTTTTGGAATGAAAAATGGAATGATAAAACCTTGATGTAGTAAAAAATTAAATGTCATGAAAACAGAATCACAGCGTAAATATTGCAATGCGTAGAAACAACAAAGTCATTGGCTATGTCTGTATTGATCAATATGTAATATTTCATTACTTTTGTAGCATTAGCGTAAAGGAATCTACCTTTTCCTTCAAGCTTGCCGAAAAGGGATTTTTTTTTTTAGTCCTAGTACTATTTTTTGCAGAATTTTAAGGATAATTTAATTTCGTGTGTCATTTGTTTTACAAGAGCCGAGTATACTCGAGCTCATTCAAATTAAAAACAGGTATCATTTCTTCAGAATAGTATTCGTAGGATATTTCTTCCTTTCTTTTTTAAAATTAATTCATTTTAAATTCATTTGCAAATCAATGCGGTCCAAATTTTTTGAAGTTGACCGGCTGACTGATTCACGAGTCAGCAACCCGAGAAAACTCGCTTTATAATCTTTATATTCTGTTAAAAAGTCCTGCAAATTTTGTACCATTTTGCATAACATTTCTTTTAAATTTAAGTTTTGATTTTTTGATATGCAAGATAATGAAACCTACTCTCTTGAAGGTGAGCTGCAATGAAATGTTTTGTTGTTTCAGTTTTTTGTAAGATTTGTCTCTTAAAAACAGCTTATATAGAGATTAAATTATAAATTCAATAAAAAATATCTTGTGTCGGAAGCTTCGGAAGGGGTCCCCAAAACTTTCATTGCCTAAGGGCCCCTTCAGGACTTAATCCAGCCCTGACCACACTATACTTATCAAGAAAGACGAAAGAATGCAATTGATTGAAATAAGTTTACACTCAGGGGTGGAGCCAGTGTGTGTGGGGGGAGTATACTGTACCCCGTTCACGCAACGGGCTATTTAACTAGTAAATAAATAAAGATCTGGCGAAAATTTGAGAGGGTCATCAATACGCTCCTCCCCTTGTACAATAGGACGCGCCTCCCTTGTAGAGGAGACCCTGCCCCCCATGCTCTCTCCCACCGGGCGAACTCTAACGCCACTCCTGTTCACATTCCTTTTGACTTCATGTCGTCATTCAAAAGGCTACTGAAATTCGTAGGATGGGATTCGTGGTAGCTTGTTGGTAAGGGCAACGACAGACAGGTGCTCAATTTCTTGAGTAATGGGAACTGTCATGTGAGTGAGACGTCACAGGAATTGACTCCACTGTCATGTGAGTGAGATGTCACAGGAATTTTTCCACTGTCATGTGAGTGAGATGTCACAGGAATTGACTCCACTGTCATGTGAGTGAGACGTCACAGGAATTTTTCCACTGTCATGTGAGTGAGATGTCACAGGAATTGACTCCACTGTCATTCTTGTACAATAATAAAACATTTGATGAAGCTCGTTACAATTTCATGCTTAAAATCAAAATAAATTATTTAAAAAATCTTAATCTATTAATTAAAACTATTTTAAGAAAACATTTTATTAATCTAATAAAAAGCAATATTTTTTATTTTAATTATTTTTTTACTTCTTAGATTTTAATTTGCAATTCCTTATGATAAATACTATATGCCTTCAGCGACAAGCTGTTCTCCCGTCATATTAATGATTTGTCGTCAGGGGTGGCGTCAATGGGTGGACCGGGGGCTGTTGGGGATGCAGTGCCCCCCCCCGTCGGGGGAAATTTTTGTACCCAGTTCACACAATGGGCTATTCAATTAGTAGATCGAAAATTTGAGAGTGTCATCATTACGCCCTTCCCCTTGCGCAACAGGTTGTTTCCCCTCTGTCGGGGAGACCCTGACCCCCGCCGGAAGAACTCTAACCACTCCTGCCTGTGTGTGGTTGGAGGGATTCTGCCAAAGTTTTATTTTGCGGTATATCTCGAAAATGGAATGTGGTGTGTGGAAGGCGACCATTGATGGCATATCTAAGGGTCATAAACTTTCATATGAAATATAAATTATTGAAATCGGGCCAGTGGTTGGGGCTCGGGGACTGTCTACAGGTATTTACCCATACAGAATATACAGTGGAGAAGTGTTTCTTCGATTTCTCTCGAAAATGGGGGATGTTGGGGGACAGGCGACCATTCATGGCATATCTAGACGTCATAAGCTTCCATATTAAATAAAAGTTGTCGAAATCAGTCCAGTGGTTAGGGCTGGGGGCTGTCTCATGGTTTTGCAAAATTATTTTAAATATGTAGATAATGGAATCTTGAAATCAATTTTGCTCAAATTGACCTCCAGATGGCACCAGTAGGATTAAACTAATCGCTTAACTAATTATTAAATTCTGAAAATATTAAAATAGTGCATTGTCATCAAGAACACACAAATTTACGAAATTTCAAAACTGTAGCGCATCAGGAGGTCTGGGACGAGGAGATTTATCAAATTCTTCAGGTGAATTTTGATCACTGAAACGAAACCTACTTGCCTTTGCAGAATCCTTGTTCTGAGAAATATCCTGGAGGGCAGAGGCAGGCTTCTTTATTCTCCACGATATAGCAGTCACCGGGAGAACAGTTGAGCGTTCTCTGACATTTCCCGTTTGTTTCTAAAAATAATGTAGCCAGTTTAGAAAAGTATAGCAATTAGTACAAATAAAATAGCCCTCTATTTTGTTTCCTGCTTTTTGATTGCTTGCTCCGGTCTTGGTAGACCGTCGTTTAATTTCAGAATGGCTGTTAGGCAAAATAATTCAGAAACATCAAATTCTGGGCTAAATACAATTAATGTACGAAGTATTTTACAAGTATTTACAGTAGTTTTGAATTGTAGTGCACCGTGCTGCGTCATCTTATTCTGTAATGTATATAAGTCAGTATCTACCTCCGGGCAATAGGAATTCCTTTTGTCTAGCGGTTAAGATGCTCGACTCGAGACCCAAAGGTCTCCGGATCAAATCTACGTGTCTACCAATGAATTAATAAGTGGTTGAACACAGCCTGGTCGGCCAAAAGCATTATATCTGTGTCATGATGACAAAAACAAAGAAAGAGGCGTGTCTTTGCGTCCTTTCTGTCACTCCGGCCATCGGGGACGACCTTGACCTCACCCCCATGGTGTTACATTTAGCCGGACATCGCTCTCTTTGTGATTTGCCTTAGAGCGGATCCTTACACAAAGCAATATTTTACTTTTTTTAAATTCAAGGTAGCAGTGGAACTATTAACCTTCGTATCAAAAGCCAGGATATTTTTTATTATTTTCCTCTAAATGATTACTCCATTTACCGCCGGATTAGTGTAATTACTGAGAAATATGAAAGGCAGGCAGAGTCAGGCCGTATTAAACCGAGGCCGTGCGCAAAAGTCTTGCGCAGAAGTCTTTCCTCTACAGGCCACAACACTCAGAAGTCTAGACTACTGTGACGTCACAGAGCAAAGCCTCCTTTCCGTGTTGTTTGTGTATGTAGCGTTTGCGATTTTTGAAAGAATTTCGATAGATATTAATGGATTAACTAATATTGAAGTAAGATTTTAGCATTTATGTTAGTTTTATAGAAGAAATATACCTTGATGTTAACTTTGATTGCATGGGAACTAAGGAATTTATCGATCAGTTTTTAAAATGGTGGAATATTGTTAACATTAAAAATTCTGCGAAAGGTAAGAGGTTGAAAAATACCTTTTGTGACCCAATTAGGAGTAAAGCTAAAATAAGTATAGTATTCCTGAACAAATTTTATGATTGGCTTGTCTCTTGTAACAACAAATCTGCATTTCCATTTTTTAAAAAGAAAAGAACTAGTATTAACAGGTAAAGGTGGTAAATTTTTTCTGAGGAGACACAAATTGCCCTTCAGTTTACCACAAAATCATTGATAGATATTGTAAATCATATCTTCAAAGAGCACACCTCAGAATATATATTATTAGGTAAATTTCAAACTGATAATCTAGATGCAAGATTTGGCAGTATCTACAAATGTCTGGGGGATATTATAAAGTTCCATGCCTTCAAATATTTGAATCTGATAAAAAGCTAAAAATTATAGATTGGATAAATTTTCATTCAGAAAAAAAAGGGAAGTTTCACATAAAATCTTTAGAAATTTTTGAGGCAACTTCAGAAACTTCAGTAGAATTTGAAGTAGATGACGAATTGTATGAGGTTTTCGACACAACTACTGATGTTGAAATATCACCAGAGTAAATGCCAGCATTCATTTATATTTCAGGGTATGTTGCTAAGAAAGTTAGCCAGAAATTAAATTGCTATCTTTGTACATCAAAATTTATTACAACGAAAGGTTTAGAATATGAAACTGACACTGCTTGTAAATATATATCACTTCTAGATTGAGGAGGCTTGAAATGGCCTACTAAATACACACTAGAAATATTGGTGGAAAGTTAGCAAATTTTCAATAAATTAATTCGTAATGAATTTGAAGAGAAATTTTTAAAACCAATAACGACAAGCAGCTGTTGGAACATCTGGTTTTTGAAAAAATGGAATTGCTAAGTTCTGTTCCTGAAGTTTCATGTGAATGTAAAAATAATTTTGAAATAATTGTAAAGCAATGTATTTCCATTTCAGCAAATATATTTTTAAATAATTAAACTAAAATTAAGAATGACCAGCTTAGAGCTAAAAATTTTAAACGAAAATTATCAACTTTAGGATATTAATCCTTTTGTAGTTGAAGGAAATAGACCTGTTGGGGAACCCGCCTTCTCATAACATTTTTGAAAAGGGCTAGTGCATCCTAAAACAGTACCTCTAAGGTGATGCGAAAAGTTGTTTCTAACATTAAAATTTAATTAGAAATTTAAAAAAAAATTATCGTTTTCCCACACTTTTTCTCAAAACACTGAACAATCCATTATCAAATTTCATGCTTTGAACTGATCTTCTTGCAACTGAAAATTGTGTAAAAGCTTTTTTATGAAATGTCAGTTTTTTTGCATGTGCTATTTTCACCAACTATTTATATTAATTTATCGTCAATATTAAAAACTCATTCAGTAATGAGTAACTGCCGAAAATCTTGTGCTTCTGTTGTATTTCTACTTGGGAATGAACGTTTCCTACATCAACAACAGAGCAACGGCGAGGCTTTCGACTGTGACGTCACCAATCCAACGTTCAGGCCTGTTGTTTACTTTTTGCGCACGGCCTCGATTAAACCCTGTAAGGACCTTTAGACAATGCAAGTTTTACCCCTTTCCTAACTTCCAAAACTAGAATTTTTTTCCGATTTTGTTTTAGTATCTATATAAGCGGTTTTTAAGTAACAAAATTTTGCGATTTCAGTTTGTCATAATATTTGTTGCAAATATTATTGCGGCGATTTTGATTCACGAAATTAATCGAGACTCGATTCCACCGTTGTATATATGGGATTGGTGCACGTTTAATATGTCGTCGTGTATCAAATACTCATGTTGGTGTGGTATGGAAGTTCGGAGAACAAGGTATGGGATCAGGTGTCATCCTCGTCATCTGATTGTCGTTCATAATGGAAGGGTTTTGAGTTAAAGTGAACCAAGTCCAGGTATTGCCCATTTTACACTAACACTGCCATGGTAGTGTAGGAATGTTATATTTTTTTTTTAGTTAAAGTGAACCAAGTCCAGGTATTGCCCATTTTACATTAACACTGCCAAGTGTGGGAATGTTATATTTTTTTGAGTTAAAGTGAAGCAAGTCCAGGTATTGCCTATTTTACACTAACACTGCCATGGTAGTGTAGGAATGTTATGTTTTTTTCGAGTTAAAGTGAACCAACTCCAGGTATTGCCCATTTTACACTAACACTGCTATGGTAGTGTAGGAATGTTATATTTTCTATCAACTAAGATTTTTTTACAAATTCATCCAGTTTGAGACCAATTATTTCAAAAACTATTTAAGCTAGAAGAAAAATAAAAGAATTCATTTGTAGGGAATTGTGCGCTCTTTAATTTGTTAAATCACATGTAATTTGAAAATTGAATAGTTTGCGAGATATTCAAGAAAAACTAAAAAATAATTATTTAAAAAAATAAAAATTTTAATATACCACGTTTTTAAAACGGACTAAAAAGTATAAAATAATTTCTTCTAGCCCCATACAGATTCATAACCCCATGCAGATTTAAAAAGAAAAACGTGGGGCGTATGCAATATTTAATAGTAAGGGGTGTAGGGAGTAGCTGTCGCTGAGAAAACTCACACAACGGTTCATATCATTTCCATTGCAATAAAATTGTTAGTGACTGAAATAAACTATTCATGCATCAATTATCTATTACATGCGCCCCACGTTTTTCATTTTGAATCTGTATGGGGTTATGAATCTGCATGGGGCTAGAAGAAATTTTTTTATACTTTTTAGTCCGTTTTAAAAACGTGGTATATTAAAATTTTTATTTTTTTAAATAATTATTTTCTGCTTTTTAGTCTTCTGTGTGTGAAATTTTGCAATCGATTTTAAACATCTTAATGAGATTATGACGGAGACATGTGGCAAATTTCAGGTTTATTTCAGTTTCTCTTCACCTGATCATAAATAGAAAATTGTTATTTTCTTGAAAAATTAAGTTATGCGACGCAGAGACTTTTGAGATATAATGAAAAACGTCCTGCGCATGCTCAAAGATATGGCTAAAATATGGGCCATTCATATTTTAAATAATATAGGGGTGCCTCGATGATCCCCTGGGTCTTCCATATACCCAAGAATCAAATCTGTAATGTTAATAGTTTTCGATATATAATGAAAAACGTACTGTGCATGCGCAAAAATATGGCTAAAATATAGGGGTGCTTCGATGATCCCATGGGTGTTCCATATACCCAAGAAGCAAGTCTGTAATGTTAATAGTTTTCGAGATATAATGAAAAATGTACAGCGGATGCGTCATGCAAAATATGAAATGACAGACAAACAGACAGAGAGACAAGAAAGCGAATTAATATTGCATTGTCATCCAGTTCTGAACTATGTTTAAAGTTTCAAGTCTCCAGCTCATCGGGAAGTTAGTTTAAAATCGATTGCAAAATTTGTACCCAACAGACAGACAGACAAGAAAGCGAGTTAATAAAAACGTGGTAAAAAGGGGGATGATATCCAAGATGGAGGCAAACTTTGAGACCCGTTATCTAAGAAACTTCCCAGATAGCACGTACGTTTGCAGCAAGTTTGATTTTTACTTGATATTACCTTCTCATGGCAAATTTGTCGCGTCAAGCTTGAAGCGAAACTGTGGCAAATTAACAATGCAGAATCGCCACCCTCGCTCGCAAAACGAGTTTTCCACAAGTTCGCCGTGACAACTAGCGCCACCCCTCCTTGCAATGCAAGCTTGCTGTGAGTTTTCGAAACAAGCTTGTTGCAAATATGATAGCACAAAGAGATAATTATCTTTGTCTCTGTTTTAAAAAAAAACATCCGATTTTTAATTGCATCTCCTAGAACGTCCTTCTTTTTATTAATTCAATAAATCAATGATAATTTGTGAAAAAACTAACTTTTTTTATAAAAAAATTTTTGAAACATTTTCCATCTTTTTACTAGAACTCGCACTTTAAAGAAAACTTTATCGCCTTCTTCTTAATGTTGAAATTTTAACGTTTATGAACAAAATTAAACCTCAAAAACAGTCAATGTTTGTTGTGAAATAAAAACTTATATATTTTGTCCGATTTTAGAGCAATTACTTTTGAACTCTAATTTCATAATTTATTCTACTAGCAAACCGTAGTTATTAGCGAAAATCGCTCTTTCTTTGACTTCAAATCATATTCTCAACACAATATTTAAAAAAATTAATGAAATCAAGAAAAGAGTTTAAAATAAATCGTATACGAATCGAATCGAACGATGCATTAGCGAAATCTATCTTCACTTCTCAGCGGTTATCTGGCCGAGTGGTTAGAGCGTCCGCTTAGCAAGCGCTAGGTCGCGAGTTCTAATCCGAGGTTTTTTTCGTACTCTGTTTTTGCTATGTTTGCAATGAGTTTGACGTGGCAAGCTTGCTGCAAGTTCGTCGCGTGGTGACTTCGAAGCTTGCGTTAACTTGCTGCAAGCTTGTTTCACGCTTGTACTCTTGTCGCGTCAACCTTGCTGCAAGCTTGCAGATTTGCAGTGCAAGTTTGCTACAAACTAAAATTGCTATCTGGGTTAAAGCTAGAAGAAAAATAAAAGTATGTATTTGTAGGCGATTTTACGCTCTTTAATTTGTTAAATCAATTGTAATTTGAAAACTGAATGGTTTTTGAGATATTTAAGAAAAACTAAAAAAGGGGTATATGAAATCCAAGATGACGGCGCCAGCTCATCCCCTAGGACAGGGGACTTTTAGTATGTTCATCCGGAGCCTCTCACGAACATGTGCACCAATTTTCAAAACTATATGATATAATGTTTTTCTTCGAACCCTTCGTTGGCTGGACTAAGTAATAATGATACAAGTTCATAGATCAATTTGTATCCACCAGGCAGCAAGAGCAATTAGAAGGCCACTGTCATTTTAAATGCAGTTGATCAACTTTTGAGAGTCGTTGCCACAGAAATGAATCTCATGTATTTGTTTTTCTTTAACTCTAAACCAAATCCAGTTCCCTCCCTAGCAGCCCTCGTGTAACTTCAAAACAGGACATTAACCTAGTAAACCAACCTCCATTATAGGAATCTCTGAATATGATAAGGCTAATGTATCTAGTTTTCTTTGTTCTTGCCAGGGTCGGCCTTTAGCCGATTGGACCAATTGCCCCAAATAGGGCCCTACGTTTAAGGGGCCCCGAGCCAGAATGCAAAAACTAAGGTACTCAAAATTATTCAAATTAAAATCAGGTATCGATTTGATTCCATAACATTATCATTAGGAATTTTCGAATTTATGTTTTAAAATTCGCTTGAAAACGAATGTTATCAACAGTGCCTCTTACATCTGGCTGACACTGTTTCAGAAGTTAAGAGTTGTGGCCAACTTTTCCTTTTGCACTAAAAAAAAATTGTAGAAGAAGGATAATAAATATTGAGTTATTTATAAGGCATGCCGTTTCCACATGGAGAGAAACAGGCGTGGCACTAACATTCATCCCACTCCTCAGCCCTATATCAAGGGAATGTCACTGTTTTATAGAGAGGACTGGTTATTTTAGTTTCCTTTCTGTTAAACAGGGCCATGCAGCAAGTTTACTAAACCGCGACAGCTTTTGTCTGTCCCAAGAATTGCCAATATTTGAAGACAGCCAGCTGAAGCTCGTGAAATGTAGAGACACACTAATGTAGATTTATTCAATTCCTACTATTAGTTCTCACTCTCCTTATATAGTCCAGTCATTAGGTAGTTTTTAAAAACAAATTCTGGTGGAGTCGTAATTTTTTTTTGCTCCTATATGTTTTTTGGGGTGCTGATTACGAATCCGAGGTTTCCCACCAAAAAGTTTTGTTGGAATTTTAATTATAGCCAAAAAACATGGAAAAAAATGGACTTTCCCCCAGTTTTTTGCTTATAACTCAAAAACTATCAACTTTTTTATGGCATCATCATATATCAAAATAATCAGCACAAAATGTCCTACAATTTATGCCTGCACTACTTTTTCGTTACGCTTACTGTTTAGGTGCCATAACTGGTTGAAGTTTGGCTAAAGTTTGACTTACCTGCTAGCACGGCTTGAAAAATAACAAATCTTCCTATCTGTATGCACTAAAATTTACTATCTTACTATTAATATACTTTACTTATTTAATACACTTTTTCTACCATAATGTTCCATTTTCAAATAAATTTTTCATTTGTTATATTAGACATGAAGGTAATTTAGTCCCGAGCAACGCCGGACATAAGTGCTAGTTATGAATAAAATTCCTTGATTAGCTCTAAAAGGCTGATGTTGATGGAAACTTGGATTCACTTTCACAATAAATGCTATTTTACAAACAACTAAAAGTACTTAGTGTGATTTTTAATTAAACTTTATTAATTTCTATTAATTAATTTGAATTACTTGGTATATAGTAACCAAGAAAAAAAATGACATGAAAAAAAGTAGCATTCTAAACTTTAAAAGTCATAATAACTTAATAATAATACAACTACAGTCATAAATATGATCTTAGCATCTGCATACGTTACACAGTCTCTTCACTTTATCTTGATCGCTTTGAAGCTTATGGTCCAATATTTTTTTAAAGATCACCTGTGTCTTCCGCCACATGAAAGATAAAGACGCCTGAACTAAATCATCGGGCAGTATTGGTTCACCATCATCATCCTCATCACTATTAATTACTTGAATCCCTCTGTTATTGCAGTTGCCCCAACAATGAGGATACAACATTGAACAAAACAGTCTGACCTTCCTACAGCTGCAATTTCCTGTGCACCTCTTCTTACACTTGCAGGATATCTTCCGTACAGGATAGAGTCAGGTGCGAGGGAGGGACTTCAGAGTTTTGACAGGTTGGAGTTCACTGTTTATTCTTTCCCAACCCCAGTCTCCATATCTCTTTTTATTTTCAAGCCAGTGCTGGATCTGATAGTAAACTTTTAGGGAATGTTGGTGGGCAGCTGCGAAGCGAAGCCATGATGCTACTCTTGTTAAATGAAGATTTCATGTAACATTTGTAACAAAGATTATTCAAGGATGGAGTATCCGAAGTAGTTATTGGGTAGCCATACAATGCCACAAGAAAGCGGTTCCCTACATCCACAACAGCTTCAGGGGTCATATCCGGGTTCTTAAAATTTCAATTACTTTGAGGAGATCATTATTGTTTTTCAAAGTCTGCACAAACTTCAATTTAAGATAATTAAAAAGAGCTCATGTGGTGTCACATCAGGTGGCATGTATGAATAAAATATTGGCGGCGATTGTTTTTTCTAAAACTGTATGAGGAGAAAATATCTTTTCAGCGATTTTCCTTTTCCTAGTTTTAGGAAATATACATTGTCAAAAGTACAAATGCCAATTAAGATGACAAAAAGTTCGATATCTTCACCTATGACAACCACAGATGTGTTGGGGCCAAAGCTATAGCTTTCACAATTAAACAATCAGCATCTTCGTCTGCTTTCTTGTATGCTATGTTTACTGAGGAGAATTTGTTCATCAGGATGGAAATGAGTCTATCCTTGTTCTTCGGATTGGCCAGGAATTTTTCTTAGGAAACAGTTCGTATCATCGTTTCATCAAACATTACTTCACTTGACGTTTGTTTCTGTGTTCTTCTGGCCCATTATGCACATTTAGTGCCTCCTACTGTTTCATTTTCAGGATACCCATCGAAAATGACTAGAGCAGTTGATTTGTACTTTGTACAAACATATGTCACATAATTATCACAAATTGATGAAAAAGTTGAACCCCTTTTCCAGATGACTCTGTGCAGCAAGTATCCTCCATCAATAATATACACACCGCATTCAGCATTAAAATCCCGTGTACATGGCTTGAAAGCTTTGTATAAAGAGGATTTCGTGCCTTTTCGCATTACAGCTGCATCAAACAGAGGTAATGGAAAGGGGCATAGTTCAAATGTTAAGACGTCTTCCAGTTCATACGATTGCTTTGTAATATAAATTATCTGGAAAAGCGTTGTAGGGTTGATAGATACATCATGTACCTTGATGGCATCACTTATTAGATAGAGCTAGTGGTTGCACTCTGCCATTTCTTTTGAATTTCACAGTATTAAAATTATTTCCTTCGATTCTTTTGATACCAAGAGCAGGTAGGGGACAATAACAGGGCTATGTTTAAGCTTCCCAGCTTACTAAAAAATTCGTGGTATTTACTCTGTTGTTTACTTCACAACCGCGAAAGCCAGGTAATACCAGGGGTAGAAAGATTTAGACGGAATTTTGTGCAGATTATGATTATATATTATGAGTAATAATATAACTGATAAAATCTTTATTTGCACAAAGAGGTTTACGATAGAAAAAGTATATTAATTAAGTAGGAATTTATTTTTAGTAAGACAGATAATTTCGCGCATACAGATTGGATGGTTCGTTGTTGTTCAAGCCGAGCTAGCAGGCAAGTCAAACATTCGTCAAACTTCAACCAGTTATAGTACTTAAACGGTATGCGTAACGAAAAAATAGTATAAACATAAATTGTAGAAAATTTTGTGCTGATTATTTTGATATATGATGATGCCATAAAAAGTTGAAAGTTTTTGAATTATAATAAAAAAACTGGGGAAAGTCCATTTTTTTTTCATGTTTTTTGGCTATAACTAAAATTCCAACAAAAATGTTTGGTGGGAAACCTCAGATTCGTAATCAGCACCCCCAAAAAACATATAGGAGCAAAAAATTACGACTCCACCAGAATTTGCTTTAAATCATTCCTTTTTAGCACCTAATGACTGGACTAATATATATCTTGTTCAAATTTTGCAATCGATTTTAAACTAACTTCCCGATGAGCTGGAGACTTGAAACTATAAACATAGCTCACAACTAGATGACAATGCAAGATTAATTCGCTTTCTTGTTTGTCTGTCATTTCATATTTTGCATGACGCATGTGCAGTACGTTTTTCATTATATCTCTGTTGGAAATTCAAATGAAATTATTCAGTCCCTGAATGAAACGTATCTCATTGGTTTATTTCATGACGTAGCCGAAGTTACGGCACTAGTCGAAGTTGATTGGTTGTTACAATCTATATATTTTGTTCATTTGTGTTTTTAAGCAAGCAGTCGAATGGATGGCTGTCAGTGAGTGTGTAAGCTGCAAGGCAGCAGCATGTCTTTTTTTAAGTAAACTGGATTAAAGCTATTTTGTATTTTAAACTGCCTGGTATTTGCGTTACTCTGCAATTTACACTCACGACATGCCAACAATCTCGAAAACTATTAACATTACAGACTTGGTTCTTGGGTATATCGATGGCCCATGGGATCATCGAAGCACCCCCATATTTTAGCCATATCTTTGCGCATGCGCAGTACGTTTTTCATTATATCTCGAAAACTATTAACATTATAGACTTGGTTCTTGGGTATATCGATGGCCCATGGGATCATCGAAGCACCCCCCATATTTAGCCATATCTTTGCGGATGCGCAGTACGTTTTTCATTATATCTTAAAAACTATTAACATTACAGATTTGGCGACCTTGGCGAGAAATTTGGCGACCATTTTGGCGACTTGGCGGCAAAGCTGGCGACTTTGGCGAGAAAGGGAATTTTCAAGATTTAATCGTTAATAAAATACTTTTTATTCATCCGCTCAAGTTCAAATACATTTTTTAAAACTTGTAGTGGATGACACTTGATGTTAATACAGTTTTTTCAAATATTAATTCATTAATTAAATTTAATTAATTTTAGTTTTATATGGGAGAAAATAAATTCTAAATTAAAATTTTTCTTTGTTGACCTAAGTAGGAATTGACTTTAAAATTTTTTTATATTACTTGTTTTTAATTAAAAATACAATTATTCTCAGTCAACATAATTCTTTATTATGTTTTCTTTTAGATTATTTAGAGAGAGATCATCAATACTGCGTTTTCTTAACATCTTCTTTAGAATTAAACATTATTAAAATTATTTAAAAAATTTTAACAATAAATAATATTAATTTATTGATCAAGATTTCCTATTATTTATTTATTTATTATATATTATTTACTTAAATATATCTTGGTTATCCAAAATTGTTTCCAATTGGGCCCCACATCTCCTAAGGCCGGCCTTTGTTCTTGACTTCTAAAAGAATGTAATGAAATGGGAATCAGTCACCAGAAACAACTGCTTTCTCTAACTGTGGATATACTCTAGAAATAGGGATGTAGTGTCGCGCGGTAATAGACGATTTAAGACCATAAATCCGTTTTTAAAAATACTTACTCTTACAAAGGCCATGGGAGGACACAAATCCCTCAGGGCACAAACATGTCTCCCTGCCGTTCTTCACTATGCATTTTCCTGGCCAACACAAAAGGGGCTCGGAACATCTCTTCGCTACAGTTGAAAAGAAACTAATATCAAATCAAAGCAAAATTAATTACATTCAGACTTTTCCGCTTAATTTCAATCCATTTATATGTGTATTCATATTTTTCTAATTGCTACCTTTTATTCTTTAATACAGTAGACTCCGCTTAATGTGATCGCGGTTAATGTTACCATTCGCTTTATATTATCAGAAACCTCTGGTCCCGAACCAACATATTCAAATGTACACAAAATTATTCGTTTAGTGTGAACACTACGTCGTTAAATGTTATCAGTTTTGAAGTACAGAATTGACCGATCCCTCATTTTCAACCAGCGTAAACGATTGACGTTCGTAGAATTTCTCGCTCCACTTGTAAGGAAACATCTGGGAGCCACTTCCCCCCACACATTCCATTTCGCCTCCAACGAACGCCGAAATCAGGCAAGCTCTTAATATTTTGAAACGCGGCGTGCAGCATCGTTCAACAAATTTTAAAAAACAATACGAGTCCGAACAATATACAGTGTGCCCACTAAAGTCCGTTGTCACCCCAATAATTTCTGAACGGCAAGAGCTATAGTCATAAAAGTGGGGGTCTAGGTATAGTAAAGTTGCCTTGCGCTACGCATTTAAACCGCTTGCAGCGCCACCTGGCGACAAAATTCGGAGTTAGCTCCTTATATCAAAAACGGTATGGAATACGGGAAAAAAGTCAATTACAAAGTTGTTCAGCATCATCGATTTATTACAAAAAACACCTTGCGCACAAAAATGATACAAATAAAAAGCACAAAACGCACATTTGTTTGATCGCGTTGAACAAAAGTGCACTTGCCGGAAATGAGGCTCATTTATCTGTCATGCTCAAAATGGTGTTCTTCAGCAACAATACACATCTGGACACGGGACTGCACTTCCCGCTGCACATTGTACAACATGGCAGGCGACACGCTGGCCCATACGCGGTCAGACCCCGGTCTTCTTGAGACAGTGCCTTCTCGTAATCACTGCTGCCAACAATCATGCACAGTGGATAAATCCATACCAAGTCTTCCTGCAATATCGAAAAAAATTCCACCTTCTCGTAACCCTATTATGCAGCCTTGCTCAAACTCAGTAAGCTGCTGATACTACCTTCTTCGTCTTCTTAAAACCATTCTTGACTCAAATCTAGCTCACAAGGCCCAATCCGGAAGTATAAATAACGTTCATGAACTTTACATCGCGTATTTAAAGCAAATGTTATTTGCATGTTCATAGTGGCGCAACTAGCGCCACTCTTATATGTCTTATATGTTGAGGGTCTTTTCTGGTACCTCAGTTGGGTTAGGAGACGTCACTTTTCCCGTTGTTAATGTGCGGAAAAGTGACGTCTCCCAACAACAAAGGTACTCAGAATAGACCCCTTAGACTTGTGGCGGCCTCTCGAACCTTTTTCCTTGACATTTGCATTTTCATCTCGCACCTTGCCATGAGGCGGCAGGTAGAGTTTTTCCATGCAAGATGCTAAGATGGTGCGAAGGTAATAATGCGCGCGCACTATTGGTCAAGGTATTTATAAGAGTACATTTTCCAATTCCGTCGCAGAGGGAGAGAGAGGGCAGCAACAAAGTATAAGCCACCTCACCTCACCTCACCTCACCTCCTCACCTCTCACCTCACTCACCTCTCACCTCAGTATGAGCCTCTGTGGTTGGATCTACAGCAGTACAACAGACGGTGTTGGCCATCTCGCCCAAGTAGAGTATGAGCCTTCCCGACTGGTTTACATTTCCCTAATCTGCAATTAGATGCTGCTTGTTAATCATCAGCTACACAGAATCCAGATGTGCCTGTCACTGAACGTGTTCCTCTTCTCGCCAAGTATTCCTGTGTGCATGGCAACTTTTGATACGAGATGTATCGTTCTGCAGATTCTTTTTGTTTAAATGTTTTACTGTTCTGGTTGACGAACTCATTTTGTACAATATACCTTGTTAAAATGTGAAATAAGCGTTTATTCGTGGATGTTTTGCCTGAAGTATCATCTGCAACTTGCTGATCAGATTCAATGATGAAGTAGGGTATTTTTGAGGTATCCTCTAGCCACTTCAGATTTCATTTTCCTCCAGTGTATTTTCGAAGATAAAAATTAGAGAAATATCGCGTTGTTTTAAGGAGGTATCTTACAATTTTTTCTCATTTATTTCTCTGAAAACAAATAATAAGCAGCAATGGCGGCGATTGATTGGAAAAAGTGGAGGAGCGAAAAATTTATAGACCTCTAAAAAGCACCGTGAAATATAGAGAACAGACAACAAAATTTAAAAATTTACTTACAAATGTAACTTTCTTCCTCGGACACTATTGCTGTTTTATAATTCCTAGTTTAAAGCAAGGACAATTAAATAAAAATTTCCGTTTTCTTGAAAAAACTAGGGGGGAAATTGTCCCCCCTCTCACCCCCCGAATCGCCGCCATTGATAAGCAGTGCTCGAATCATATTTCCTCTGCGTTCCAGCTCCACTTCACTCCTGGTAGCAAGAGATTAATATCCTCACGTCCGGGAGGTGACGACAGTTTGATTAAAAGCTAAGTTATGGGTTGTAACCATATCATTCTAAGAACATCATTAAAACTTTTTCGGAAATTTTGAAAAGACGATATTCGAAAATAACCCTCGGAAACGATATAAAGTACCTACGCATTTGCCGCCATTCGATCTGAACTCTTCTTCCGGACAGAGGCAAGTGGCTTTCCCGAGAACCTCGATGCAGTGTCCGGGAGCGCACTGGTTCTCGTGGCAAGAACTGTCTGGAAAAAAGAATAAATAAGTCATAAAGATAGCTTTTAAAAACACACTTTGATTAGTTTACGTAATTTATATAAATTATTTTCTACTTTTTAATCTTCAACTTATAATTCATCATTGTAAATATTACGGAACCTTAAATGATTTTTCCTGAAATTCACTGTCAGGTAGCGCCTCTAGTACAAAATCTATATTTATATAAATGGTACTTTTCCGTTAGCCGGGCGCAAGCGAAAAATCGCCAAATAATGTAGAATTCCGCCAAATTTTGGCGACATTTGCGCCCGGTGACTTGGCTCGCGTTTGGTTCACAATTGGCGATATTTGCATCCGGATAACGGAAAAGTACCATATAAATTAATTTACTAGCTGACATTTAAGTTCTGAAAATATTAAAATAGTGTATAGTCATCAAGAACGCACAACTGTACAAAATTTAAAAACTCTAGCGCATTTGGAAGCGAGTGGAAAGTCGATTACAAAATTTCATCTTTACAAACAAGAAACAAGTAAAGTTAGATAGAAATGTTTAATGAAAGTGTATAGAAAAGAATATTTTTTCATTCAACACAGGCACCCGGAGTATGATATTTATTTTTAGCTCTCAAACCCCCATCTCATTTATCTACTTTTTGCCTCTTAAAAGAAGTAAAATACTAATATTAATATAGGCTGCATGCAGCATTTCTACGCCCTAGGCCACGGGTCGGCAACCTATTGAAACGGAAGAGCCAAAAGTTACAATTTACAAAATTCCCCAGTTTTTAAAGAGCCACTAAAACTTTTCGTTTCTATATTATAGTATCTGCTTATATATATTTGATTTTTGATTTAAAATAAACGGCTTTAAATACGGAATAATATATATTCATATAAAAACACAAATATAGATAATTACATCAATGGGAGCATTGGCTTTGCATGCCTTTTGAAAGTTTGATTAAATCTGGCTTATAACTTGTTGTTTTTTTCAAGCACGACTCCAGATTTTTATTTGTTAGTTGACTTCTATCTTTATTTTTTATTAGATTCATGCAAGAGAACGCTTGCTCGCACGAATTTGTCGACCCGAAGATCGTCAGCACTCCATATGCCAACTTCTTCACCTCACTGTAGCATTCTGCAAGACTATACCATGCTCCGAATATGAGGGCCTCAACTCGCGGGATATCTTTTAGAGCTGTCCACTTGTGCTGCGCGATGTGCATGCATTTCTGGACCTCCAACTCTTCCAACTTGCTCTTGAGTTCTGTGAACTTGCCACTCCACAAGTGTTTGGTTTTCAAATCCATCAATTGCATTTGAAGCAATCCAGCATAAATTTCAAATGACTCAATGTTGATCTCATTTGTATTTGTGTTAAGAGGATTTACTATGAACGCGAGAGTACTTTTGTTTGTTTTGAATTGCTCGAATCTCTCGGCGAATCCATCCTTCATGTTTTTAAAGCTATGCTGAAGTAATCCGTGACAATAGTTGCATTGGTCTCATCGCGATATTGCTTCAGATTTTTAAAATGAAGTAATTTACCGCTCTCCATGTCTTCAACAAAAAGAAGTAATTTTTTTTTCGAAACAAACTACTTCTTCAAGCAAGGCGTAGGCTGGGTTGCCCTTTCCTTGCAGTTTTAGATTTAGTTCATTTAGTTTAATTGTGGTATCTACCATGAAGTTGAATTTTTACAGCCATTTGTCTTCTTCCAATTCGGCGTGGTCAATGCTTTTTTCATTGAGGAATAATTTTTTTTTAACTCAAGCATAAAGCAAAACGTTGCAATACGTTACCTCTGGAACGCCATCGCACTTCATTGTGCAGAAGTAGGTCAGAAAACTGGCTATGTATTTCTTCAATGAAATCTTTAAACTGGCGATGGTAGAGTGCTTTTGCCGAGATGTTGTTAATAATCTTAATAACCAAGTTCATCACCTCAACTATTTCGGCACAAAGCGCTTCTTGATGAATTACGCAGTGAAACTTTAGAATTTCGTGGTTTATTTTTTTCTGAAGAATTGATGTTGCCCCTCTATGTATTCCTGTCATACTTCTGGCTCCAACATTTGATATAGAAACGATTTTATTTATGTCGATTCCATTGTCTTCCAGGCATTTTTGCACAGCACTTGCTATATCTTCTCCACAAGTTTGCCCTGAGAGCGGTAGCAATCCTAGCAGTTCCTTTTGACTTTGGGACGACTCATACCTGACGAAAGGAGTAACTTGTGCCGTGTCTTTTATGTCGCAAGACTCATCTACAGCAAATGATAAGGCAGAAGCCAGTTGAATGTCTTCCACTTGCATATGTGTTACATTTGAAGACATTTTAGCAGTTCTATCTTGTACCGTTTTAGCAGATAATGGCAAATCTTTGATTTTTTTCATGATTTCTGCTTTGTTTTTAAAATCACGAAACAGTTCTTCAGATGCACGTATAAAACAATCTTTGACGTAATCACCATCAGTGAATGTTTTTCCTCTTTTTGCAATTTCTAATGATACTGCAAAGCTTGCCAGATTTACATTATTGGAAGATTGCGCCCAGTTACTTAGCAGGTAACTTGACTGTTATTGTTTTTTGGAACTCTTCAACAGCTTTTTTTCGTGCGTCACCGGTTGGACATTTACCAGTAAACTGGGCGTGTTTTGTAGTGAAGTGTCTCTCCAAATTTGACTTCTTATTGTGTGCGAGTTTTTCGTGGCAAATGAGAGAAGTTGGAAGGCCATATGTGTTGCATATGAATGCAAACGACTCCCTCCAATCCTGATTGAATTCTCGGTTTTCTTCTTCAGTTTTTCTCTTTTTTTTACCAGATGCCATGCTGGCGGCGGAGCTGAAAAAATGATTTTTTAAAATTTTACTTAGCTATCTAAAACGGCAAAGAATTTATTTACCATTATTTTTTCGGTAACACGATCCTCACATTTGTAATCCAATTCTGTTACTGATTCTATTATACTATACGCGTACATACCTTTGAGAAGATAATTCGCTTCTAAATCGTATTCTTCTTGAAA
>BGPR01004128.1:85175-114387 GCA_013235015.1 Araneus ventricosus | reverse complement strand
CTAAGATGAAAATCCAAATTTTCCCATTGCATTACCCCGATTATCTTTGGATTTTCACATCGGCGACGGGATTTAAAGTGTTGCGATCGAAACTTCTTCTATAGGTTTTCCCCGTGAATTTGCAGTTTAACAATTCAACGTCAAGATTCACAACATGCTTCACTTATTCCAAAGCGAAACCAGTCTCTTCCGTCTAGACTCCAATTAATTCTTTTCAAATTTCTTAAATAGTCTTCATTATGCGGAGTGTAGTGCATGTGACCCAATCCCAAAATTTCGTCCAGCCTTTTCTCAAATCGCAAATTCTTTAAATGATTATGCTCTTCATTTTGCGGTGGGCGAAATCAAATTCAGACTAACGTAAATTGTCCATTCTACATCTTCACTTCTAATACATCATCCTCTTTCTTTCGAGATAGAAGTAGTCCCGTTTCGCCAAACAACTTTCATCTTTACCTCCTTTTAAACCCATCATTTCCTAATTAATATAGAATTGTTTATAAGAATTTTACACCACTACACTCTAAGATGGACTGTCACGTTCACCTTTCGATAATTCATTCGGACAAAGTAATAACACCACACCTCTGATTTCTGTTACCAGCCTGGATATAAAAATTCAAGCTTTATATAAAAATTACATTTGTTGTCAGCAGAATATTGCGAGATTAATTTTGAAAAAGCTTATATATAAATATTTTGTATTAAAATAGTGGTAATTGATCAATAGAAACGTCCTTCCACATCAAAATGTTTAGTTTCTTCCATATAAGATATAGTGGTGCGCAAATTATTTTCATTTCGAACCTCTCATTTTGTTGAAAATTTTGTCTCGACTCCTCTTTGGACCGTAGACATTTTTTCAATCGCCCACGTAGTTAGAGGGAAATTCTTTTTTGGATTTGTGCTTATGTTTCTATTTTATTAGAGGTCTGAATAGGGAAATCTGCGCCTGCCACTGTCATATCCACAGAGCTTTTATTTCGCTTTAATTCTTATCAAACTAGGTGTCTAGACCCTTGTGCATGCACTTTTAACTATAACATGTTTTAGTCGTTAATCGAATGATATCTTTTGTTTTTATTTCTTTTTTCTAGTAATAAACGTTTTGAATGGAACGAATGACTTTTCTTATTTTCATTTTTTGATTCCAGTAATATATAAGGCCATGGTTTTTTAAAAACTATTTTTGGCCGTCTATTTACAGTTATTGAAACGCTATATCACAAACTATGTGACGCATTTTAGTGACGTAACGAATTGAGTGACATATTTGAGTCAATGACGTAATGTAATTGACATATTTCTTTTAATAAGGATTCCACAACCATGTTTAGCACTCATTCCGCTTTTCATTTCTGAAAATCCTATCCGCAATCCATACTGGTTGATTCTGCATAAAAGATAAGTGGACGATGATTCAGGCTCCTTAACGATCTTATATATAATTTTCTTTGAATAAACGATATACATAAATTTTTTTGAGCATTGTTTTCGGCGTGGAACGCATTATCGTATTTTACCTTGATTTCTATGGAAAAAATTGTTACGAATAACGAGTAAATTTCTGGGACGAATTATGCTCGTTATGCGAGGCTTCACTGTATTTCATTCGCTATTGTGTAATTTCGTGTATCTTCATTGTTTTTGTTTATAAACATGTTATGTAAAACCAGGTAACTTTGTAATATAAAGCATAAAATCAGTCCAGCCGAATGGGCTAGTTCTTGATAGCATGTGTAAGCTAGCAGCGTTAAATAATTAGATAGAAGTGAGAGAATTTTGGTAAGGATCAAGAGTTGTCACCCCTCGGGTAGTGTGATTTGTCTTCCACTTCATGTTTGCAACATTTTTTAAATAACATTAAAGGCTATAGTTGCAGGGGCATAGAGGGTTATTATGTTATGTCTTACGTTTTGCTTTGACGCCACATGCTTAATCCTGTTGAAAGATACACAATGAATTTTAAAATTAAAGCATTGTTAAGTGATATATTAATTTGTGAAGTACATAGTGTTCAAAAAGGTGTTTTAACCCTCTGAGCGCCGCAAACGGTTTTCTACGTTAAGCAAATCTACTCCGACTTCGGCAGAAACGTGTTATTTCTTCTCTTTCTGTCGCCTTGAAGATGAGAACAACCGGCTTTTTCCTGGTTTGAATTTTGCAGTCGTAAGCGGCATAGCCGTGTTTTCTCGCCTTTGCTTTCCCCTGCACTAATGACTTGGTTGACAGTGACAGATTCGTGGTGATAAGCTTTACAATAGATGAGCTCGCAGGTTGCTGGAAGGAACCTCGTTTGCGGTAACAATTGAATTCCTTATCGTTAAAACGAATAGGAAGGTACGGAAGTTTTCATGGAGCTTTTCGGAAAATTGAGGGAGAAAATCTTTCTCAGATTCTTATTATGGCGTAAAAATGCTTATAAGCTTTTCTTTTCATAAACAAAAACAAAAAAATGCTTGTAAATAGATACCTCTGAATGAACCTCTAAATTGATTATCTTAGCAATTGTAACAAACATTCCGCATAGTACCTTGAAGAGGTGTTTATCCCTGAAACCGCATGAACAATTTGAAATAAGTAACATATTTCTGTTATTTTTTTATTTTGCCAATTTTGCAAAGAAAAGACCATGTAGAAATGTAATAAGTTTTGAATGGGTTTCTAGTCCTATGTTTTAGAAATTTATTGAAAAATGGTATATTTCTTTTCTTTGGGAAAACTTAATTTATTCGCATATAAATCCGTGACAAAAGAAGACTAGAAATTCTACTGCAATTAGGTCTCTTTATTGGATATTAAAATATGTATTGTTGTGAAATATATAACCATAAATTGGCAGTTTCCCTATGAAATAATTCTTTAACAGGTGATTTCGAAAAGGAAACCACCGCCCTTGAAAGGGTTAAAGAATTCATTAATTTGCAACAGATACTACTTGTAAACTTTTTTCGGAAAAAGCGAAAATTCAAAACATGATTTGACCCTTAATATATTTGAATTTTTTTTGTTATTAATAGAAAATAAAGAAAGACAAAATATCTTATATTTTGCAAAAAATGTACATACATTTTTAGAAAATATTTTTTCTCAGAAACTAATTCACATATTTAAAATCGGAATCCTAATTTTACTCAGTATCTTCTGAGTAGATGGATTACAGACTGTTACTTCAATTAATCTTTCGATTAATTTCATTCGAAATTCAACTTGCCTCATTTTTCCTCCATTCTTTTTGAAGATTACAAAAGCGTTCCACACTGCTTGACTAAGTAAGTAGCGAAAAATCTTTTTGTAGTATTTTCGTTGCTGATTTCTCGCCACTGGGTAGTACGACAAACATTGGTCAGCTTTGTCTACTCCACCCATTGTATTGTTGTAATCAGCCACGACTGCAGGCTTAAGCTTCGAAGACTTTGACTTTTTTGATTCCACGGTTATACTTATGCTTAGTACTTTCCGTGTAAAGTACTAAGCATAAGTATAGGTTTTTTATCTGTCCATTTTAATAAACATATTTTACCTTTTTGAAAGGCCAATACTTCACCTTTCTTCACTTTTGACGACTTTATTAACGGAGGCAAACCTTTCCTGTTTGCCCTTAAAGTACCGTAAACATCCGTTTTACATTTAATAAGTATTTCGGCTAATTCTGGTGAAGTGTAGTAGTTGTCCGTGGTTAGTGTATACCCCTTATTTTTCAGTTCATGAATGAGCGTCATAACACTTTTAGTGGACACACCATAATCCTCATAATCCTCATGGAACGTCGTACCTTTTCCTGTATAAATAATAGAGTTCCAAATATATCCGCTTTCGGATTCACAAAGTTGAAACAGTTTTACTCCAAACCTAGATCTTTTTGTTGGAATATATTGCTTCCATCCTAAGCGCCCTTTATAACCAATCAGTGATTCATCTATTGAGATATCCTGCTTTGGTATGTATGTTGATTGGAATCGTTGCATAAGCATGCTATGAAATTTGCCAATTTTTTTTAGTTTGTTGTTAGAAGGCGATTCATCTTCGGAATCATAACTACTTTGGAAGTGCAGAAATTTCATTATAAGAGAATATCTTTTTTCGTTCATAACATTTCCGAAAAATGGAGTACATGAAATTGGTCGCTTGGACCAAAACCATTTTTCGGTGGGTTTTTGCACAATTCCTTGTAGAATCAATAAAGATATAAAACGTTTTAGTTCTTCACTAGTGACATCTTTCCACTGCAAAGCTCTAGATGATGGAGTTAATTCCAAATTTGAAAAATGTTCTTCCGCAAAGCTATTAGTTTCTTTTGCGATGAATGAAATTACTTCATCATCAAAAAAGAGGCAAAAGTAATCCAGTGGATCATCTGATTGTCTTAGTGAAACTTTGATTCCTGGATTTCCGGTAAAAGTAAATTTAGGTGGAGCAGGAGTCAAAACGGAAACATCAACTCCACACCAGTTTCTTGCACTTTCCAAAGATTCATCCTCTGATTCGCCTTCTGATGATGATAATTCATCTTCCGATGAAGTTTCAATTAAATTGTCCTCTTCAGAATCGCTGTTCATCATCAAACAAAATCCAGAAAGAATTTACTACTGATATGCGATCTTCTAGACGCCGAGAAATGGTACCGAAGCCTTCGAGTTTCTTTATTTATACTTCGTTCAGTACTTTATCATTTTAAGTAGAAGATTTAACAAAGGAGCTTCAATCAATGGAAGTTAGCGCTTGAAAAGATCTCTTTTGCGTTTGTCAGTAGTTCCTAAAATTTTCTCAAACAGTATCTTAGGAAGGAAACAGAAAAGTGTTTGTAATGGAATTGGTTTCAAAGGAGAAGAAAGAAAAATACATGTGATACACCTCAAAGATCATTGTCCAAAGGTTTGTCTCTCTAAGATATCTGTTTCAATAGTTTTCCCGATATAACATCCCATCTGGACAGCAAGTTGAAAAGAAGTAGGGATAATCCCTTTTTTCCATGCACTATAACCAGTCGGCTTTGTTGTCTTATGTAGAATCTCAACAAAAACATCGAGGTAAACTTTACAAACAAAGAAAGCTGCTTCGCAACAGATGAGGACAACAATAGTAGGAAGGAGGTAGCTTGAACAATATTACACGGATCAATTTATTCCTGACCCTTGCGTAGGTTTTCAGCATTCCATCGTACAATGAGTGCAGTAACACCTTTTCACAAGAATGCTGTCACAAATGCTTGCGATTTTACTGTCAATAGACCACGATCGAATGTTTACCATATCGCCAGACGGGTGTGTAATCACAAAAAGACCATATCAGTACTAATGTTCTTTCTTTTCAGGAAAATCTATCTTTTTACTTAAAGAGAACAGAGAGCCATCATTCTGTCAGGCGTCTCATGATAAATTTCGATCTTCTCCGAAAAGAAAAAATGGCACTATTCATTATGACTAGAAAATAGATAATTGACAGGTGAAATAGACTGACAGGTTGCTTCAAAGAAAAATTGTTTTTTCCATCCAGTCTTTAATTCTTAAATTCAGATGTCGCCTTGATTTAACTACTCAACTATTTACTTTGCAGTTGTTAAAAGTAGATAGTATGAATTCCGATTCACGATATTTTTCAAAATGATATTTCACGAGATTTTTAGTCAACAACATTTTCCTGTCAAGTCTTTTGCCGTTTCAACTCAAATCGGTTTTGCAAACAGGCCCGGATTATCAAATAGGTAAAGTAAGTAACTGCCTAGGGGCCCAATATCTTTGGAGGCTTCCAATGCCTTATGATATTTTTATGCTTTATTTTCAAGGTAATTTCATTTAGTGTTTTCATTTAATTTACAAGAGCCGTATACTGGAATTTATTTAAATTGAAATCAAGTATTGTTTAAATTTCAGAACATTATTCGTAAGGTTTTTTCCTCATGTTTTTAATTTAGCGAGAAGATCAGTGTGATCCAGTTTGTTTTACCGTTTTTCTGGCTCCAAAATATCCCTAGAAATTTTATATTAGATTATTTAGACTGTGTAAAAAAGTTTTGCAATTTTTTCACCACTCATTAAAAAAAATTACATTACATTTTAGTTTTTTTTATATCTGAGATATTGAAACCACTCTCCTGAAGGTGATCGGCAAATTAAATATACTTCTTTTTAATTTCAGTCAGTCTTAATATTTGCTTGCATGAAAAACAATGAAAAATATTTGGTTTTGAATCTGAATAAGAAAGAAATTGAAACTTATATTGCCTACAGGCCCGTTTAGGACTTAAACCGGCCCTGCTTGTATATGTGCTTTCAGAGTCATCTACATCTTAAACTAACAAACAATTGTTCTTGATGGCTCAAGCCTGCAATCTAACAAAATTGTGAAATGCTTAGCTTTCTTAACAAAATTTATTGTTTCCTTTTTAACTAAATATAAAAAATAGCCACTTTATAAAATTATAGCTATTATTCATACACAAACACATGTTAAACGTTGTGTTTCGTTTTCAGTTATTTTTTATATTCTCTGTCAATAATGTTTCTCAGTTTGTAACAGTTTATGTGCAGCTTGTAAGATATTCTAATCTTTCACGACTTTAAAGAACCCAACTTTGCCTTAGATTGGTAGATGTAAAATGTGCACAAATTGTATAATTATATTCAAATGTATTTATACTTCGGTTCAGTGGCGAATCCAGGATTCGGATCGGGGGGGGCTGAGTTCATGAAAATTTGTATCGTCGTGACGAATATCAAACCTCATGGCTCATGTAAACCAAAACACTTTAACATTACAGACTTTTCTCTTTTCTTTGACAGTAAAAATCATAAAGAAAACTACATTACTTTCGATAATTTAATAAAAAATACAATGAAATAACTGGCCAAAAAATGTCTTCTACCGCGTACAAGTACCGCTAGAATGACTAGAAAAGTAGGAAAATTTTCGAGCCTGTCAAGCCAGAAAGCAATGTTCTCACACTTTAATTATTTTTTTTAAAAGGGGAAGTTAAGAACAAACAGTTGCAGTGATTTTAAATAAAATCAAGAATTCTGCCAGCTCTGTGGGGGGCTGAAGCCCGATAGCCACCTGGATTCGCCACTGCTTGGATTTGAAAAAACAGAAATCATTTTCATTTTACAAAATGAGTCAGCGGCGAGGAACCTTGTGCGGTCGCACCTTTCACACTGCCCTCCGGCCGGCTCTGGGAAGGGAAACTGCTAGAGATAAGGAAGGGGGGGAAGACTCTCCCCGCTGGGATAATTAGACCTCCCGCAGGTAGCAATGGGAGGGGGGGGGAATTCAGGCGTTTCTTTTTCAAACACCTCTTGTAGGACGGTGTATATTTCTTAAAGGAACCCATTGAAAAGCAGAGAGATATTTTTCAGACGGCTTACTCTGACCTATTAGTCGCTCAGAGGGTTAAAAATTGTAATGGGAGTTCAGCATATAGAAACAAATTATTTTTTCAATAGAACATGGAGTCGGAAACGTAAAGGATTCGCCGCTACCGAGTACTCTTTGTCAGTGAAATAATAAAAAGAAAAGAATAAACCAGAAGAAATATACAAGATAGACTGAGTGGAATACAAATTTGTTATAATAAAACAACCCAGTTTCATAAATAGCAACTTTAAAAATCGTATGCGGCGTGAAAGATACGATAATAGCAAATAGAACTCAGCATCCATAACAAACTTGGAAATACTTAAAATAAGTGTTCAAAGGAATTGCCGTCGGAGGTGACACGCGCTTCGCTATTCTTTTCTTTTACTCAATTCACTGACAAACAACCGCAGTATAGAATCCCCTTTGCATTTCCGAATCCATGATATATCGCGAAACTTATTTGTTTCTATACGCCTGACCTACACTTTAAATTTTAATTAAATTTCAAAAGTTTTAATATGAAACTTTAAATATTTTCAATAGTGTCAAAAACTTCTGTAAATTGTGTCTTAAATTATTACTTTGAAACATACCAATTTATAAAATATTTTTCGTTTTTCAACTTTTTCACTGCAAATAATACGAATTATAAAATACTTTATGTAGATAATTGAATTCAATTTTACTGATTATTTCTTCTATATATTTTTGTCCTTTATAATGATAGAATTTCTGTAAATTTATTTCATTCAATCGTGAATCAAAACATTTTATACGTATGTTATTGTAACTTTTATCCTGACTTTGATATATTGAATGCTTTACTTTTATTGCACATAAATGTATGTTTTAATAGTATTAGAGAAAATAAACACAACACCCTGTATTATTCTTCGTCGTTGATTGTTTATCAAAATAAATATGTCATTTTTAAGGAACATAATATCGACTAAAAGACTGAGTGCCTAACAATTTCATAAGTTGCTATCTACATACGTAAAATTGCCTAATATTAAAATCTCCATTTCCAGCACCCACTTAAGATTCAGAAAAAAATTCTTTACAAAAAATGAATCAGGTACAAATTTCAGTAAATGTATTCATAAGGAGATATTTGACATTCTTTCCGACATAAATTGGAGCTATTTCCTAATTTTGATAGTTGAGCTCTCTACTATTTCCTGCACGTCTGTTGTAGAATTTTATTTCTGTCTTTGAAATTACGATCTACGTATTGCAATTGATATTAGTTACCCGTTAAAAGATTAAGATATCATGCGGGAAAATCTTCTGAAAATTTTAATTTTGTCCTGCAAAAATAATATATCTTGAAAATATTATCTTAATTGCCCTTGAGCTTGAATTGTCATTACGCTCAAAGTGCAAAAATATAACATAGTGGATATTCTTTCATGAACGAAAGTGATAAAATAGAACATTTAGTGTTTTAACGAATTGTTAACTTTAGTATTAAAAGACCCTGCTAGGAGTAAGATATGATTTTATTAAGATTTTTAATTTTTCGCTTTATTCCTGCTCAATCTTATCAGTTGAAAGGTATACGTATTTCCAAGATTAAAAATGTGTACTATCATAAATGAACATCCATTTATGAATGAAAGAATGCAGCAATTCGTGATCAAAGTAATTATGAGAAATGTTAAAAGCAAAAATAGATCTATCCTTCGAAAATCCTTCACAAATTTTTATTATTTTACCAATAAATCAATATATTTTCATTATAACATAGTTTCTATCAATTTTTAGATGATTGTTTCGATCACGTCTCTTCTTTAGTATTTGTGTCTTTAACCATGATCTATGTTTAAGGATTTCTATTTAAAAAAATCATAGTTTGAAAACTATTAGATTTTATTATTTTTTTAGAACTAGCCTTTGTATAAGTTAAATCCATCCAATATAATCAATCTACGTTATACCCGTAATTTACCTACATGACTCTCAATTTTCCAGTTTTCTTTCAGTTCAAAGGAATATAGACGTTCACAATTCTATTTTATTTACTTGCAAACATTTGAAAAATTCAAAATATTTGATTTTTTAAATCAAACACTCCTTTCCTCTAGTATTGTTACTATTTCTCTCCTAGTCTAAGAAAGACGCATGTGTTTCTCATAAAGAAACATGTGTCTCTCTATGTGAAAGGTAGTCTTTTAACCTGTTTCATTGCTAATACCAAATCTACAGTCAAATACATCACCAAATCGTATGTAAGTTTAGTGTTGAAAATGCCTAACAGGAGAAAACGCTACATCTGACGAAAAAAGTTTAGTTTAGAATATTGTGTCGTAAGTAGGGGTAAAATTACATGTTACGTGTGTCAGAAAGATTTAAATGTAGTAGCAGGAGTCTTGCACTGTAAAGTAGCCTATTTTCCTTGTTTCAGTGTGGATTCAAGAGGACACAAATAAATTCCGAAGAGGATGTTCTTAACATTTCTTTTATTCTTAATCATTTCTGAAGCTTCAGATTGGGATGCAAAAATTTCATTTATCAATCTTGAAAGGGAGATCCTTTCTGAAGAAAAGCATTGTGCAATATAGCAATAACTTTTAAAGAAAAAGATTTAGGGGTTATTGTATATTTAGGATTTTTCAAATAATTATACGTAAATAATGCTTGTTGAATATGTTCAACATATTCTTTAAATGTGCTTCACCGCCGGGTTTTTTCTCCTTACGAAAAAGCTTCAAATTTTTTTTAAAATTATTTTGCTAACTCAAAATGTCCTTTTTAGATGAACGTTTCTATTTTTTTTAATTTTGTACAAATACTCCTTTGGGCATAATTCATAGATAGATTTGCTTTCAAACTACCAGCTCGCGCGCTAAAAGACTTTTCGTCCGGAGTCTTTATTTCTAAACGGCAAAATAAAGCTAGAAATCCTGAAATCTTAATATGTAAACAAAGCAAATTAATAAGTAGTGGAATTTATGATGGTTTTATGGGAGGGTTTTTCCCCCTGATTTTGAGATACAATGCCATCTATGGGCAAAATTAAGAAATAGTTAATTTTTTTGGCGGAAAACACCGCAAATGAAAACAATAATTTCGACGAATTTGGAGATTTAAAGGAGAAATTTAATGCTTTAAAACTCATTAAGAATTTTTTTAGTGAATTCTCAAATTTAATTGAAAATAGAGAAAAGCTTAAAATTGCAACAAGCAAAGAAGAAAAGTAACTCTTCTCATCTAATTCATCCACGATTGAAAGATAAACTGTCGGTATGTGCGTGGAAACAACTTCCACAATCTTGTCTTACATCAATTCATGGCTGTTATTCCAATGTCATGCTGTTTGAGGTTTTATCAAGTTTATCCTATATAGCATGTACCTTAAAGAAATTGCAAAACTTTCAACAAAATTTTGAAAAATTAATGTACTTTTCATAATTCGCGTTTTTTCATTTACTCCCAAACTAATTAAAGCGCCTTCATAATCTATTGCTTATTTTATAGATTTCATAATACCTACAGTGTTTTATTTTTAACTTTGTAGCGGTTACAATCAACTGCCTTCTCCTTTCTATGGTAGGTGGCGCTACTGGAGCTGGAGTCTTTTTCCCATGAAGCCTCTCTGTCATTTTAGTCTGTGTGCTTGTACCGTGATGCTGTACTCTGTCTTGTCTTGTGTCTTGTAACTTTAATGTTCTGGGCTGTGGAACGTAGCCTAATAAAAAATGGTTCCTAACATTGAATGGATTCTTCAGCAGCACTACACACAAACTTGAGTCTCGTCCCTCTATAACTTTTTTATATTAATAACCTTTCATTTAAAAGAGAAAAAAAGATTTTTCAAAAGATTTAGGCGAACGTTCAGGTCATCGACAAAACAGTTTAAAACAGGGAACAGAAAATCGTGTTAATTTACAAATTGAGGTGGACATCATGCAACAGATTATTGTCAACATTGCTTATGGTTTTTTTCCCGTTATACGCAAAACCACTTGGCGACTTCTTTGTCATGGCAAATTGTCTGGCTGCGCCAGCTAGGCTCAACTGCTTTCTTGTCGATAGTTGAGGCTCGCTGTAATTTTGGCGAGTTGAAGCATCAGAAGCCAGAATACACCAATTTGGCTGAAAATGCATGATGTACGAATAACGAAATGCAGATGCTAAGCACGAGATTAGCTTGTAATGTTTCATTCAAAAAATTAGTAAATCTACTTCCCAAAAATATATAACTTTCATGACTTAACGTTGTTTTGTTTCCAATTTGAATCGAAATATATTGCATGTTGTATATTTTCTAATAACTTTATGAACTTGTAAACATGATCTAGAATCGACGGCTATATATTATTATAAAAACGCAGAAGATAAAATAAATTATGATATTTAACACGATCACATTATCATGCTACAATGTTTCGGACTAGAGCTATGCATTCCTTTGTTTCTTTCTATGCCAAATTCCAACTCGACTAGTTTAATATGCATTACTTTGTTACACAACACACTGTCGCGAAAAAAAAATAGAGTTAGGCTTGATTCCGTGTTTAACTTTTAATCATGAGCACAGCGGCAGTTGCTATTAGTGGCGCTGCAATCATTAAAAATTATAGAATTGAAATCACAGTTACTTTTCAGGGATGAAGGTATCCGAACTGTTTATTGTTTTTGTATAACATACCACTTTTATTTTTTAAGATCAGCGTTTTACATATAAAATGAATTAGTAAATCAATGAAAGTGTTAAAGAAAATTTTAAAAATTATATATAAAATTATTTTCTTTAGAAATAGTGGTAATTCATAAAATAAATTTGATTAAGTATTACCGACATAACAATGTCCAAGAATATACCTATTTTTGCTTACAAATGACTTTACACAAATTAAAAACTACAAATAACTTACCTATATAAACTACTAATAATATTACAAACTCTCATCTGCTGAAAATGAAAATGTTCTGAAGATGTCGAATATTTTTCGAAAAAAAGCCAAATAATTAAAAAAGTACTTAGTGATTTATTATTTGTAGCTGTATTCTTAAATTACAAATTTTGAGTAAATGTTCTTGAAGAAGAATACTAATGTAGGAAGATAAAAGTCCCAATGTAATATTTTCTGAATATGCATCAATAATTGCGAAAGAAAAACCCGAAAATTGCACTTAATTTGTCTTGTTACATATACACTCATGCAAAACATGATATATAAAATACTTTTTACAGTTAATGAACATAATTGAATCATGGATGAATTGAAATAATTTTTTACGTTTGAGTAATTTAGCATTTTGACATAATTGTGAGCCTCGTGCTTCCTTGTTATTGCAAAGATCTAGACGAGTAGAGGGAGTTTATAGTTTCTGGACTTTCTGTGCGATGTTCGTTTATCAACCAGATGGGTGAAAAGGAAACTTGTCTTCAGGCATGATCTATGCTGTCGATCAAGCTCGATCAATATGAGCAATGCCCTAAAAAGTGAGATTGAATGGAGAAAGTATCTCCTGATATTTACAACCTAAATTAATTATCTTTTAATTTTTTGGTTGAAAAACCAAACAGACCGTCTTCAGTAGTGTAATCCTGAACGAGCGCAAACTTTTCTGCACAAACTTAAAACAACCAAACGCTTTTAAATGCATTTTTTTCTTTCTTTTAGCAAGTGATTAAAGCTTATGCTAAAAGCAACTGAATTTTTGCGTTCGTTCAGGATTATCCTAAACACAAAATCTAAAAAATTATAAAAATTTCCCACATCAGGAAGTGAGTAAAAAATCGATAACGAAATTTAAATTTAACAAAATCTTTTCAAAAAAAGTAAATTTAACACTAAACCTATCACGACGGGTTAAATTACGCGTTTTAAAATTTATTTAAAAGTTCCTAAAAATAACATTATCACCCAACCATTCGCCTTTACTACTTTTACTTAAAAATACATCGAATGTGCCTCTCAATATTAACTTCTCTCTTGTTTATTTTTCAAAGAAATATACGTAATTTAGCCTAACAACCACTACGTGTCATTCTACTCAAGTATGGATTTATATGAAATTACGAAACTATATGAAGGATTGTACGACAAAAATTTCATATCACACATTTTTGCTATTACATCATCTATTTTGTTGCATTTTCCATTTCTGTTGTTGGCTGATGAACGAATAAGAGATTTCACTCTACTCCAAGCGAGCATTAGGTTTGAAAATTGCAAGTTACAGTGCTATTTTGTGAGTCAAGAACTTTTGTTTCATTATTGAACTGATAACTTGTATCTAAAAAATTATCGATAAATTCTAGCTCAGTTTCAAATTTAGGGATGCGAAAAAGGTGCCAATAAAGCTTTTGAATAGAAAGCAAACACTGCAAAAATCTGTTTTTAATGTAAACCAGCAGGAGTGCTCTCCCCTAGACCTTCTCGTATACATCCTAATGAAAGTGTCATAAAAACTGCGAACCTTGGCCAGAGCCCGGACAGCCACGACTCCTCAGACTTTTATTGCTCTCGGAATCCAAGATCGCGGTAAGGAGAAATGGTAGCAATACAAGCGGGAGTGTCTCATCCGCCTTCTTCCGACCTTTGCATGTCATGATAAAATATTGAGCGTTTTGTGCTTCTTAATATGATGCAGAAAACCGAGAATGCATTTCGGACTTCTTATTTTCTACTGATTAAAACCAAAATTTGATGCAGATCTACAACTATGATTAGAAGATCACGTACCAAATCTCATTCATATAACTTACTGCATTTTCGAGTTATCGTATTCACACTCACGTGAATATACAAACGGATAGACGATCAACCCGTTGAGGCATTTCGTCCAAATTTTCATACAGATTTATAATTTTGATGTCAAAACTGTGTACAAAATTTTTTATACCTAGCTATTTCAGTTATTGTGTTCACATTCACGACAAACTTCCCGCGTTCGGATTTCCTCGAACGTTTGGCCAAAATTTACAAATTTGGTGTGAGGACCACATACCAAATTTCATCTGTCTATCTCAATGAGTTTTCGAGTTATCGTGTTATCAGAAATACAGATATAATACCAAAAGTGTGCTCCTCGAATTCAGGGACGTCTGAAAAGCCGTGGTCGAATTTTTTAAAGATTACAATACTTTTTCTTTAATTTCTTTATACAAGAGGTTCACTATGTGATCAAAAGTATCCTGGCACTTTCAGATTTTTTTAGAATTTCTCTGGAAAGGCTAAACCAACTGCCCTTGAACTTCGAGCATGTAAAAAATAGACTCTACCTCACATTTTGCATTAAAGATTCGTACACAAGGCCATTTAGGACCTACCAGATATTGAGGAAGAAGAAAAAATATCTGGATACACCACTTTCTACTGAAAGATTTTAATAATTTGCAAATTTCATCAATGGTTTTGCTTAGTATGAACATTGCTTACATGCATTTTCGTAAATATAGCAAGTACGTTCTGGAAAATATAAAGGTTTTCTTAAAGAATCCCAAATTTTCCCGTATGTTTTTTTGTTTATAACATGCAAAGTTTTCCACTAAATCGTACGAAACTTACAGAATACTTGATAATTTGTAAAAGGAACAATTTATTAAAAAGGAAATATGAGCATTTGTAAAAATTAATATTTTACTGCGCATTTGTGAAATGTAGCGTAATTTGTTTTTCATAACTTAAGAGCCAGATATGTAGTGCAACTTATATAACAATTTCAGTTCAATGCCATTAGTATTTAGAAAGATATCGGGATTGTAACTTGGTGAATTTCTGTACACTGTAAGAAGATCTAAATATAGAGGGTTCAAGCGCAAACTGATATTTTTAAAACATGAATCTTCGGATATTAATAGTCGAACTGCAATTTTAATTTAGTTCCTCTTAGAGGGGGGCAGAAATTCTACTCACTGCAATGCCGATATATTTCTAAATATTAATGGTACGCGAATGAAAATTTTATATAAGTTGTCCTACATATCTGGATCTGAAGTTATTAAAGAAAAGCTACGTCTCGCGCATGCACAGTAAAAAATTATTTACTACAAATACTCATATTTACTCTAATGTTTTGCACAATTTATTTCTAACACATATCGTCAATTTTTCTGTAAATTTTGTATAATTTGTTGAAAACTCTGCATGTTATAAGGAAAAAAAATCGGGAAAATCTGGTTTTTTTTAAGAAAACTTTTATATTTTCCAAAATATACTTGTGATTTTCAAGAAAATGCAACCATGCCGAAAACAAAACCATTCATGCAATTTGTAAATCATTATTAGCTTTCTGTGAAACGGTGTGAGCCAAATTTTTATTTTTATTTTTTTTCCTTCATCAAATTCTGGTCGGTCCCCGAAATGTCCTCGGGACCGAATCTTCACTGTAAAACGTGAGTTAGAGTCTATTCTTTGTATGGTAGAAATTAAAGGGCAGTTGATATGTGAAAATCTGCAAGTGTCTGGTTACTTTTGATCATATAGTCTCCGAGAGGGTATATAAGAAAAAACTATTTAAATGGTAAAAAGTTGAAAAATTTCTTATTGAATAGTAATGTAATAATACGTGCTATCAGAAAAGGCAAAAATTGAATGCTTCCTAAAAAATTGGCTGACAAATATAAGTGGCAATTGAATATTAAGCATTTAAAATCTTATGATTCATTTGAATGTGTAGGGAGGGAACGCGAAAGCTATCAGTAAAAGAGGGTTGAGAGAGGGGAGGTAAAAGAGTTTGCTCTCTTATAAGAAACCGGATTCCATTCCAGATGCTAAAAAGTTCAGAACTTCCCTCTTATAATCAACGAAAAGTGTGAATCGTTTCTCATAATCTATAATGAACTTTTTTTATTTAAATCGAATCAAACGGTGTATTTTTTCGAAAAGAAATTAAGAAAACAATTTTTAACATATGGTATGCCAAAATATTTAACTCCAGCATTTCTAAAAAAATACAGAACATCTACTTAAATATCTGCAAAGCTGAAAATTTTAAGTTGATATATAGTTCAATAATTTACAGCATAGCTTTAGTATAAAAACTTAACACTAATATTTCTGCATTAATCAGGCATGTGCTGTGAGTTATCAGACGTGATTATATATACAGAAAGTACATTTCAATCAATAACACTATAGTATTGGAGATCACCTCGAAAAGAGTTGTCCTACTTGAAGGTAATCGTTAAAATCGGACACAATGATGTTTTAAGTCACGCAGGCTCCTTCGATTGGCATCAAAATTTTTTTGTGTCTCAACTCAAAAATAACTTCTTAGTTTATAAATTAATAAAAATTGTAAAATATACTTTAATTTTTTTAAATGCATACATTTTTCTTCATTATAAATTATTTTAGTATAAAAAATTATATATTATTATTTATTTTTTTATCTTGAAGTATATTGATAGAAAAAGGGAAAGCATTTAAATTTAGGAACTCCAAATTTCAATTCATCATAAATCATCAACCGTTTACTCAAAAATACGAAATGTTATATTTAGTCGTGCTACTTTAATCTGGAACATCTGGACATGTATTCAAAATTGGGTGTCGCCATTTAAAAAAAAATGAGTTTATGTAAATCTAAATACGTAGAAGACCCCTTGTGAGAAAAAAAATATTATATGCTCTTTTGAGAACACATTTCTACTTTGACAAGCACTTACAGTTTTATTGTCCTATAATTAGTTTCGAAATAAAGTGCACCGTAAAGATACTTTTTTGACGGAGTGTACTATATACCAGATAGGCGAGAGGAATCCGCCCCCTGGATAGGATAAGAATTATCTGTACAGTAATGAAATAAGAGTTCTTGTCTCACGAAACATCACTATAACTTGAATTGTTCAAACTCCAGTGATCTCTTGGATCGCAATGGATTTTCTCATTCGTTTGTCAACCAACAAGAAATATGAAAAAACACGGCATAACAGATGATGTAATAGAAAAAATGTATAGTGCAATGTTTCTTGCCACAGAATCACTCATATAAATTCATGATTTCATATAAATCCTTCCATGGCTCAAATGACCTCGCTGCCGTAGTTAGGCCAAACTACGTATAGATCTTAGTAAAAATGTAAATAATAGATTAGTATGGACACAGAAGATTTTTCAATAAAAGTACTGAAGGCAAATGATGATGGGATAATGTTATTTTTAAGTACTTCTGACAAAAAGTATAAAATCGGTTATTTGTGATATCTTTATTGTTAAATTAACTTGTTAAGTATAGATGTTTCTTAAAAAGTAATATCGTAATCGTTTTTTCAACCACTTCCAAATGTGCTACAGTTTTGTGATTTTGTACAGTTGAGTATTCTGTGTGTGTATATATATATATATACAATAAACAACAATAACATAACTTTTTGGAAAAATCAAAAGTCAACACAAAGCGATAACTCCCAGGAAGCATCTTCATGTAAAATATCCCTGAACGAACGCAAAGATTCTGTTGTGCAGAAAACAATATAATTCTTGCCTTCGTTCAAGATTACCCTACTGAAAATCGTTTGTGTGGTTTAAATCTTTCTACAAAAAATAAAATTAAACTGATTTGTATTGTATACATGTTACAGTTAATGTGATTAAACGGTTATTATGAATAATTTCCGGTCAATGTGATAAATCGAAATCATAAATTTAAACGGTTATTATTCGTAATAAACGAATAATCAAATATATGGCAGGAAATACTTTCTCTGTTGAAACTCATTTTTTAACGGATTGCTTCTATTCAGTGAGCTCAATCAGCAGCATCGATTATGTCGAAAGAAAGGCATCCATTCAACGAGTATAACTCATACAGTCAGGGGATGTATTAGACAGCTATATACTCCGACTACTCGGTAAAGGTATTCACTATAACGATGCAGCATGAAATTCACTATATTGTCGGTCTGGTAAATTGCTAAAACTTACAAATGTTTCAATTCTTCCAAAATTCCTCGTAGGAAACAATTGTTTTCATTAACTTTTAATAATATTTTAAATATCATGTTTGCACGAGTTTATTTATAATAAGACAAATTAAGTGTACTTTTTATTTTTGTTGCGTAATAATTTATATATATTAAAAAATATTACTTAAGAATTTCCCTACATTAATTTTCCTACATTAGAATTATTTTGCTGCATAAACACATTTATTCGAATTCTTTGAAATTTAAGAATGCAGCTTGCAAATAATATACTATAAAGTATTAATATATGTATTATATACATTAGCGAACAATTTTTCATCATTTCCAAAACATTTTGATTTCTAGCTAATGGTTCGTAAAAATATCAATACTTTGTTAATTTGAAGTGTGTATGAGATTTGTTTGCTGTTATTAATTTGAGTAAAATCATTTCTATGAATTTTATAAGTAAATATAGTTGTACCGTTGGTCGTACTTATTTTTATAATACTCAGTTAAGTGACTGCGATTTCAGTTCTATATTTGGTAAGTTATTGCAGCGCCCCTCGATGGCAGGTACAGAAGCTCACTGTCGACATTCTCAAAATTTAAAGAATTCAGAATCACTCTATCACTGCTTGCAACAGTGTGTTGTGTAATTAAACAAAGCCTACTAGACCAGTCAAATTGATCTTTGATCTAGAAAGAAACTAAGGAATTCAAAATTCTAGCCCGAAACATCGACTGAATGGAAAATAACATCTAGTAAAAGATTCCATGCTGAAATATTTCATAAGTGGTCGTCTACATATTTATAATTGCACTAACTTTTAACTTTCCAATGGCAACATTCATTTTTTTAATAGATTTTAAAATTCCATGAGCATTTAAGGCAGTATACCAAATGTGATCATGGTAGGAGTATTTGTTTCTAAATTATAAGCAAATGAAATTTTGAGTTTCGAATGTCAAAGTAAAATGTTGAATTTTTAATAATATCTTGAGAAATAATATAGTTATTGACAAAGAATAATTTTAACGTAGTAGTATGAAGTATTCTGCATTTTTTGGCACTTATAATTTTGATTTTACAATAAATTTGAGTGCATGGAATTTTTTATCAAATTTGTGATAAAAACTTTTTTGAAAAGTGACACTTAAAAGTTTTAACAGCATTTGAAGCAGATGCCCATTTGATTCGCCTATGCAAAATTTCAGAATATTCGTACGATTAGTTTTGAAGTTACATTGTCTATTTTCGCTCCAATACGATGCACTTAGGGGTATCATATATTTCGAAAACATTTTCATTATTAAATATAACCAGTGCACCACTTTATTTATATTATTTAAATACATATAAACATTTTATAATTTCTTTATATCGTTTAAAATTTATTAATTAAAGTGGTCAGCTACTTCAAGAAAATCATTAAAATACGAAGAATTAATTAATATATCACCCCATCGACTTACAAATAAAATCCAGAAAATGAAAGGAAAACAGTGAAAGTCAGACTAAATCTCAACAATTTATTAATTTTAATATACATAGTATCATTTCATTAAAGCAACGAATATTCTCTTTTATTCCATTACTTTCACTCATACAAAAAGGGTAAATAAATACTTTTGCATCATTAAAATTTTAATGCTTCGGGATCAAAATTTATTCAAGAGAAAGTGAAAATTATACATAACTTCCAGAGCTATTGGATATCGTAATTTTTGCAGAACAGAATAAATGTTTTTCAAGGAAATTTATTTACTGCAGATTTTTTAAACGCATAAAGTTTTATCGATTTTAAAACGTAGATAATTACATTGAAAAGAGCATTTAAGGAGCGAACTAATTTAAAATTCTACTACTGACATTAAAATAAAAGCAGAGAACTTCCTTATCTTAATGTGGAGACGACCTCTATTTTATTTAGAGCATAAAATGTCGTATATCTTCCGATCTGTTAATGGACAAATATTCAAAATTTTGGGGGGTATTTTTTTCATGAGAAATTTATTTATGACATCAAAAATGGGTATCGCAGTTGAAAATTTTGAATTTTTTGTAATTTTAAATATGTATATGACTCCTTTAGAAAATTTTAACCATATAATGCTTTAGTATAGGTTATTTCCTGAGAAACGATACCTTTGTTTTCAATGTACAATGAACGGCAGCAGAATAATACTGGTTGGCTACTTTTTTCCGCGACTGTACATAAACACATTTTTGACTAAAGGCCCTGTCAGGGAGAGAGTATTTAACAGCAAAAAAGTAGACAAAAATGTCGTTCAGAAAGTCACTGATGGTAGGCAGTATCACGAAAGCATATTCAGGAATTATAAAAATGAAAATTATTGCAGAAAACATATCTGTTCAGTTGATCATTTATTCGACTGAGCAATCAATTTGGTGTGTAGCACAAGTTACTAAACGAATCTTGTCTAACTGATTAGCAATCTGTTTATTAACGCCCGTGTTACAGCAACAAGTGTTCCAAATATCCTTCAGAACAGTGTAAAGCAGACTGAGGAGAGTACCAACGTAACAACTGTATATTTGGAGGGATGGATGCAATTTCCAAGCAAATAGCTTTTTCCAGTTCCACCAATGCAGAAGACCATGACTGATACACATTTGATTTCAAATAGCCCCACAACAAGAAATAAACAATAAAAAATCTAGATTCCTAGATCAAGCTAGATGTGTTATATGTAGCATTCGTTCAATAACTTTTCCAACACACCGAATCTGATGAATCGTAATTTTTATGGAATAATCGTCATTTATAAAATTCTGAAAGATGCATTTGCTAGCGATTTCATTCCTGACGTTTTGAAGAACAATTTTTCTGTTGAAAGTATCCTCCTTGCTAACAATGTTTTTAGCACAAACAGCATATCAGTGCCATTATTAGTTCTTTTCTTTTTTATGCACTTTTAAAGTTTTTAAGGGCATATTCCCAACCAAGACAACACACTCTGTGGATTTTTATCCGAATTGAATCTCAAACCAAGAATTCTGCAACCTCGAAACCGAGATTATGAGAAAGATGCTCTTTCCGTTATAGAGGGTGATTCGGAAAAGAAGGAACAGTTTTAAAATATTTATATCTAATGAACTACAATAGATAGAGACACATTCGGTACATCAATGGATAGAAGTTCAAAGTTTTTTTATGCATTCAACATGAAATCCATTTGTTATGTTACAAACGTTGAATCGTTTGTCCATTTCTTGCCACATGCGAAGTAACTGGTCCCTGGTTAGTGAATTCACTGCTGTAACAATTTGATCTCTCGAATCTTTAAGAGTAGCAGGCGTGACACGCTATCTTTTATGTACACCGTAAATAAAATACGGAAGGCCTAAGAATAGCGTCATTCAGAAATACTGATGTGCCTCTTGTGGAATTGAGGTGGAGAACAATATTACATCCCGATCTTGTTGAATTTGTGGTAACAACCAATGTTGAAGCATGTCCGATTTTACCGGTATTATCCAAACACATGAAATAAAACTTTGAACTTTCCTCTATCTAATGATGTATAGAGTGTGCCTCTATCTATTGTCGTTCATTAAATATAAATATTTTAAACCCAGGCAAATATCGCCAAATTTTAGCAATAATTCATTAAATCTTGGCGATTCTTCAAATTCTTCTTAGCGATGAATGTTGAAACCAAAACTGAAAAACGCCGACATTTCAGCTTCGCGGCGATTGGGGAGTTCCCTTAACTAAAAATTACCACCAAAACCATCCAGAAATAATAAGTTTTATTTCAAATGAAGCACTTCAAGTGCGCCAAAACTATCTAATTTTTTGAATCCAGTGAATCGCAATCCGTTCATCGCAATTTGTGCATTTTACAACTTACTCTTATTTTCCTGATTTCAGAGATTCTTTGGACGGGTGTACGCCGCGAGCAATATACATGAGGGCTAAAGGTGACACTAGATATTAGGCTCCAGATCTGGCAATTATAACATAGGTAAATGAGCTAATTAAAATACACTGAAATGCCAAAACTCATGGGTTGCCTTGTAATAACGGTTCGGGACCTCCTTTATTCACTAGGCGAAGTGAAGCAACTTGACTTGACATTCACTCAACAAGACATTGGAAGTAGAACTGACATTTTGCAGTGAAGATTAGGTCACGAGGGGACCTACCAGAAAGTGATAAAGAAGAAAATGATTTGTACTCATCCCGTTTCACAGAAGTCTGATAATGATTTAAAACTTTCATCAATGATTTTGTTCCGCGTGTGCAATAATTGCACATATTTTGGTAAAAATAGCATGCATATTCGGGAAGATATAAAGGTTTTCTTTAAAAATACCAAAACTTTCAACACTTATTTGCTTATAACCTAGCGAGTTCTTAGCCAAACGAAACTTACGCAATACGTTACAATATGTTAGGGACGCCCTGTAGTAAAATTTGAAGAAAATACTTTGAATATTAAAAGAAATATGAGTATCTGTAAAAAATACATTTATTACGCATATGCAAAACACAGAAAAATTTTATTTCACAAATTTGAAGCCAGACAAAAAAAGGGCAGCTTAGATAATAAATTCCAGTTGAATACCATTAAGATTTAGAAAGAAATGGCATTCCAGCGAGCAGAATGTCCGTTGCTCTTCAAGAGAATGTAAATGATGAGGAGTTTTCCACAAATGACTGTTTTTTAAACTTGAATTTACAAATAATTTTACAGAATTTTATAGAGGTTGAACATGCTGAATACCATGCATACTTATAAATAACATACATAATTTAAATTGCAGTTCGGCGATTGCTATTCGAAGATTCAAGTTTAAAAATTCAAGGAGATTCAAATTTTCTATTTGTTAGTATTTCCTTAATCTCGTCCGTATTAATTTCAATTCGCCGGCATTTGATCAGTCCTTTAACTAGCCGTTTAGCAATAACAAAATATATTTTATTGGTATCATCGAATTAGTAATTAACTGCTACAACACCGTAATGACTAATTTTGTCGCTCCTATCGTCTCGATTATATTTTTCGTTTATCCTTTGGAATAACGTCTAGATTAAATAATTTCTCACTGATAAAATACTCCTTAAAGTAAATCGTTTTGTACTAATTGTGTTTTAATCAAGTGTAACCAAAACATGACTAATGATTATTCAAATGTATTCCATAATTTACCACTTTTCTTTTACAGAATCATGTCTATATATATTTACATTTTGCAAATTGCATTTAGGTCTTTAACACTAAATAGTCCTTTTATGAAATGCTGCTTCTAGTTATAAAAGCGGTGTGCCTTTTTTCTCATAGAAAGAAGCTACGATATCAACGTTTATTTATTAAGCGATTGTAGCTCCACATGACCGGTAGCAGACATAATTTGAAGACATCACTTAATATAGTCTGAATTCTGCAAACGTTCCCACGACAAGGATTTTATGTTATTCAGCAAAAACTGCTGAAAGTTTTAATATCATTTAGATTAATCGGGATTCTTTGAGATTAGAGAGTTTTAATATCTCTTTTGAATCTTTTACTGACTATATTTCAAAAAGAAAATGCATCAAACAATATACTTTTGTTTCGCACTTCCAATGAGCATTTTAGCCTATTATCCTACGGAAAAATTCTGCTATGTTAAGCAACTCTTCTAATGAATTTAAAAAGCTCTGTGATTCGATAGATTTTTTAAAAAAAAATTTCAGCTCATGAAAAAATATTCAAAACAATATGTATCTTTGACTATTACTTTGATTTGATGTATGTCATATTTTATTAAGTATTATGAAATGTGTTAATATTTCACAAATTATATTAATTTGCCTCGATAAATATATTCACTGCCACTCAGTGGTAATTTAAAATTGGTGCCGTAAATGATAAAATAAACATTCTTGCTTTAAATTTAGATCGTACGAAAAAGTTGTGTGATAAGTTTCTGCAGATTAAGATTTCAGTATCTGTTTCCTGATGATATTGGCTTGCGCACCTACTGATGTAGATTTGATTTCTTTCAGGTAGATTCCTCATGGCAATACCATCTATTGCTATAGTTCTCATGATTTCCGAAAACTTTCTTCAGAGCTTCACCTACGATCCACGATCCCTAGAACCCAAAGCTACCCAAAACCAAAAGTTTGCATATACAGGGTGTCTACTCTTAACGTTGTCCTATCGCTAATTTCTAAACCTTTAGAAATTGACGTACAGTTCCAATTGGAAAAATGCTTTAAATGAAGGGAATGACTATATTTTATGATTTTTGAGTCAATAAAAATATTTCTGAAAAAGTTAAGAATTCTAATTTTTAGACAGTCCCCCGGTTCTATCAGTCATATTTAGTAAAATATTCTTCACACGCTAACATTTTAAACAAAAAAAGTTTCAGTCCTCTGTGACTAAAACTAACTTTTGAAAACTGAAGGAGCTTTGAATATCCCTGACTTAGACCACTTTACAATATTTCAATAACCGCCTCGAAGACGATCCACCAATCAATGCGCAGCTCTTTATCGATGAGGCCGCTCTCTGGTTTAAATTTATAAAATTCAAATCTCCATAACTCTGTCAATGTAGTCGCGGAAGAGTGGAATTTTTTTGGTTTAAAATGTTAGTATGTAAAGAATATTTTAATAAATATGACTGATAGGACCGAGACCTTTTATAAAAAATTAGAATTCGTAACTTTTACAATATATATTTATTTACTCAAAAAACATACAATATGATTCTTCCCTTCATTTAAAGCTTTTTCCAACTGGAACTATATGTCTATCTCGAACGATTTAGAAATTAGTTATTCGACCACTATAAGAGTGGTCACCCTGTATATACCTTACTATCGATGTGGTGTATATAAATACAGGGTGTTCATTAATTATTGTCGGGGTTTCTGTACCTCATAACTTTCGAATAAAAAATATTACGCAAAAACCGATTACGTATTCGTAAATTACAACTCAAATAATTTCATTAATGATATTAAAAAGATTAATGAATTTGCACATGGCTGCCCTTCGTGGCTCGTAACATATCGAGACGAAATTCGATTTCCCTCCAAGTGTTCTCCAGCATTTGTGGGGTAACATTTTGGATCGCAGTAACAATTCCGCGCTTCAGTTCATCAAGGGAGGGAACAGGGGTCTTGTACACAATGTTCTTGACAAACCCCCAAACCAAATTTAGTTTCGAAAAACCACAATACACACATTGCTTTTTCTTGCACGGTCGCCATTTTTATTTATGACGTCATAATTACCCAGACTGCAAATGCGCTAAGATCGCATTGTTGCCACATAAAATTCTTTGAGTTGTAATTTACGAATACGTAATCGGTTTTTGCGTAATATTTTTTATTCGAAAGTTATGAGATACGGAAACCACGACAATAATTAATGAACACCCTGTATAACGCTTTGCCCTTGTGAACATGATAACTAGAGCAATTTTAATTAGATTTTAATCGGCAATGGATATGTTGTAAGAACGTTGAAAATCTCGGCCGAGTTCGTAGATGAGCTATCCAGCTCAAAGGGGGTGGAATTTTTCATTCTCTCATAACTTCCTAGCGACTGAAGATAGAAACAAAATTAAAATTAGGCGAATTATCATTTTGTCATGAGGAACAACTTTTGTTAGAATGTTTTTAATTGCTAAAAATTCCTCAGAAGTTATTTGTTGAAAAGTGATTTTTCACTATCCCTACCATAGATTTCCTTTTAACCGACGCATGCGAAAAATTTGTTTTAAAGATTTCCTCATTCTGGCAGCTACAATCCTAATGAAATTTTTATAAAAAGTTCTTTTCCTTATATTTTCAGACAAAATTATTCTACTTTTGCCTCCCAATCTGCCAACAAGATTTATTTATTTATTTTGTTTATCCAATAGTTAACGTACGTGAGAAAAATTGTCGGGACGTAGCAGAATAGTTCGTGACAGTGTGCAGTTGAACGGTAGAGGACATGCGCAGTTCATCTTGTCACGGTATTGACGTCAGATGAATGGATTCCGCTACAAAAACAATGAACAGATATTTTGTAGTATGTAAAAGCATATTTATTCTCATTTCAAATTATAAAAATACATATGTTCGCAGAGAAATTTCATGAATAATTTATAAATGATACAATTAATAAATATGATAAGTAAGGTACATTATATGCAATGAAAAAAGTCTGCTTTTGTTTAAAAGACAACTTCTTCCTTTCTTGATATTTCAGATCCTGATCAATCAGTAGACACCTGCTTTTTGAAAAAATCTGCAGCATGATGTTATCACGGCAGCATCTGGCATGCTTTGCTCTCGTCTTCCCATGAGATTGATTGAATGTCACGAAGCTTTTTGTTGACGTCGATGCTGAGAACCTGGAAAAAGTAATTATTTTCTAGGATTAAGTAATTGCTTATTATACTGTGAAACCGCTCTTAAACGGCGATCCTCCGTCCCAAGGAAAATTGCCGTTCAGAGGGTTGGCCACTCCAAACGGGTTTCATATTTGGAAGTAGAAGATATGTATCTAAACAAGGCTTAATTTGATTTTTTAGGATAAAGTGAATTTTAAGAATCATCTAAAGAAAAAGTACTTTATGCAGAAGTTTCTGTTTTCTTAAGTAAAAATTTATTTGCTTGGACCTTTAGCTTTAGGGAAGGTAACTTTTTAAAATTTTAAATTTTAATTGGTGAAGTACGAGGCGTGTTTTTTAAGTAAGGGCCGTTTTGTTGTATACACTAATAGGTGGCGCGCGCGCCGCAACGAGTGCTTGCGTCGTGTCCCGGCAAAACTTCGGAGCAACTGTGCTCAGTTTCAGCTGGGTAGGTAACCTGCACGGTCTGTTCTATGTCTTTAAATTGTTCAAGATTATCGAATCGCCCGCTCCGTTCGAGGTACGGTCAGTGATACGTTTTTTGTCGGCAAGAAACCTGTCTGCTGCAGACATTCACCGGCAGATTTGTGAAGTTTACGGAGCTACTGTCATGTGTGAAGGCAAAGTGGGTCAGAGACTTCAAAGCTGGCCGCGACAACGGCCATGATGATTCCCGCTCCGGTCTCACATCTGTGATTGGACTCTTTTGGCTAGGAATTTTTGGACCACCCCCCACAGCCCCGACCTTGCGCCGAGCGATTTTCATCTTTTCCTCCATCTCAAATATCATCTCAGCGGCAACCACTACAACGATGACGAAAATGGGAAAACAGCCGTGACCTCTTGGTTATCGGAGCAGGCGGCAAGTTTCTATGAAGAGGGTATTCAAAATCTAGTTGTAAGGTATGATAAGTGTTTAAACAAACTTGGCAGCTTTGTTGAAAAATAGAGAAATGTGTGTAGAATCTGAGAATAAATTTGGTTTTTGAAAATTTTATTTCGTTTGGTTTTTATTTTCAAACGGCCCTTACTTAAAAAACACGCCTCGTAGATCTCTAATCGATTCGTCGGTAGTTGTTGAGCCATGGGCAATAATCTCATTTATTTTTCCTAGAATTTGTTGATCTGAAAGTTTCATTTCCTGATGGTCGCTACACATAGCAGCGGCTTCTTTGTCAGAATTCGAATCAGCGCCTGGAAGGCACAAATTAATTTTTGAATGCACGACAAAAGTTCATTTTTCTATCTACATAGGGAAATGATCGATCTAATTTCCGGTGTTGTTTTTCAGTGAGTGTCTTTCCACCCTTTTCTCTTAATAAAAGGCACAAGGTCCTATGACGAATGAATTCTTCACGGGTGACCATCGTAGCCGCTCAGAGGGGTTTGAGTGCCCGCATCTAGTGGTTATTTTAACATTCTGTCTATGGCCAAACAATTTCGTGCCAACAAATGTGATCGGTGAGAAAGGTGTCGATTACCCCGTGTGGCCTCTTAGAGAAAGAATATTTCTCCAAATCGTAAAAAATAATTTTATATAAGAAGGACGAGGTATTTTTAAGCAATCTCTGTTATGAGTCAACATAATGGACGAAGTTATGAATTTAAAATAAACAAAGATACAAGCTTTCACAAAGCAGCATCAAACAAGCGTAAAAGAATTTAAAGATTATTTGTCGTTGAGTTTTTCCATATCTTATACATTATTTCTGGTGTCAGTCCCTTTTTCTCTCAACTAACAATTAAATTTTCGAATACTTTATTATCACAAACATATTATGCTGAAAAAAAGAAGACCGAGCAAAAATTAACGAACACATTGTGCAAAACATGGTGAAAGGAGATTTGCAAAGTTTTCTACAATTGAGATTCCGTGCAATCCAACAAGGGCACTGACAACCAACTGCATCCTTTAGAATTCATAAACTCATCAGGCTTGCCAATATATAAATTAATTTTGAAGGAAACACTATTGTAATATTGATCAGGAATTTAAATGTTCAAAAGCACTTCACGAACCTCCACTAATGCTGCTCGGCTGAAAGATTCTGTAAAATTGTTGTCATTATAAGAATTAAACCTATTCCCATCTGACCTGACAATGCCTTTCTAAATGAGGATAATGGAGGTTCATTCTCACTGAAAGTTCCCTTAGGAAAGGGTATCTATCAGTCTCTGGGCTAATGCTTCAAAGAGGTGGATTTTTCTTGTCAATTGCGGTATTTACTCATTCTGACATCAAATAATGTATACAGAAAGGTGATGTAAATAAGTTCATACCAATATATTGTCTTGGCAACTCTGTGAATACATTTCTTTGAATATTTAGTTTCAGCAACAGAACAAAAGACTATATCATTTCGGAAAAGGTTAGAGTGAGGGTTTTACTCGTTTTATTAATTTGTTTGTCATTTTATTTATTTATTATTATATTTAATTTGTAATTATTTTTTTTATTTCATCTAAAGAATTTCCTTCGATTCATGGTGAATCAGCAAAACTACATACCGTCGTTGTTGTATCAAAATATCGTATGTCAAAAAACATTCACAAGAAAGCATACAAAATTTTGATTCATCGGCTGTAACCACTAGCGACATATGGCCATTTGTGACAGCATACAAT
>BGPR01004128.1:62999-78555 GCA_013235015.1 Araneus ventricosus | reverse complement strand
GGAAAACCAAAGTAATGCAACTGAACAATCACTTACTCATGAAAAAGCGGTCTAACCACTGTGGAGCCATCCACGTGTGCATGATAGAACAGAGTGTACAGGTACGGATTCAATGCGTATCGACGTTCAACGGCCCTCTTGGATGCTGCCGCAACATCAGCACCAAGTGCAACGGGATCCTGTGCCTGTAAATAAAGCGCCCTGTTTAACACAACCTAGGACAATATTTACTGGTTTTATTGGGTAGGCTGTGCTCTAGGCTCATGCGTAAGGTAGATACCCAAATATTGTACTATTAAGCCATTATTTTAATCAGAGGTCTAATTCATGTGCAATTTGTCTAAAAATTGTTCCAATCTATTATCCGTACTGTTATCCAAAAAGATACCGAATTACAACTTTAGCAGAACTTTAACACAGACACCAAAACTCTTTTTGCTACTTCAGAATTTTTCCCACGAAGAAAAGTGTTCCTAATATCGCCCACTAAATGTTCCCAGTATCGCCTATGTCTGAAATGGATTGAAATAAAGTGTAGCATATTTTATGATCAGACGTTCTTTATTAAACTTGAAAATTAAAGGCACAACAAGATTGAAAGTAATACAAGCCAGCCTTTCTTTGTACTTTTAGCAATATAGTTAAAATAATCTTTTAGCACTTTTCCCCTAAATAAAACATGAAAATAAAAAAGAACTTAGGAGCATTGTCAGGTAATAGGACACCAAACATGTATTTTTTAAAGGTAATTTTTTTAATATAGTGCCCCTCAAAGAGCTAGGGTGATAATGGGAATACCCAAGTAGGCGATAATGGGAATACCCAAATGGGCGATAATGGGAATACCCGAGTGGGCGATAATGGGAATATCCGAGTGGACGATAATGAGAAAACTCAAATGGGCGATATTGGGAACAACCGAACTCTAAAAAATGGCGGCATCCCCCTTCGGAATCAGATCGTAAATCAAAAAATAAACTACACCACAATTATAGTCACTATCACTGCCTTAAATGGTATAACATTATGACTTGAACTTTATTGATTATACTAAAAGTAATGAAACCTCATTATTAATTCATCAAACACGAAAAGGAGCAAAATTCCTGGAAAAAAGGAAAAATCAACACAGGTTCAAACGGCTTCTTCAAATAACTACTGAAGTGGGAGGCTTTGTAGTTCCGGCACTTAAAATCAAGAAGAAACCGTGGTGGGCGGAATCAGGAACGTAGGCGATATTTGGGCCCCCTACATATTTTGTTTCTGTGGATAGATAAACAACTGTAGATATATTCTCCACTTCGAACAACTTTCACATATATATTTTTTTTTCTTCTACGTGACTTCAGTATTCTGTTGGGCTTTTCGGCCGTGGAATACAAATTAATATTTTGTATAAAATTATGATACTAATAAAATCATAGAGTAATTACTTTTTCTCCCATTCCATTGTGATTTCTGTAGAAAGGATAGAACGCCCCTAGTTGCATCCAGCGTGTACACAGCTCAGCTGTAGTTTCTCCGTTAAAGCCGCACACATCAGCTCCTATCTGAAAACGAAACTTGTATAATAGCTTTCATTGATATATTGAATTCATGTGGGTGGAAGAAAGATAATTTTTCAATAAGAACTTTTTTCAAAATGTTGTAAGTTGGTCTTATAGAACTTGCTCATTATAGTAAAATCTCCTCTTAACTGGTACCTAGTTAACCAGAAATATAAAAGAAACGGTATAGAGGGACGAGACTCAAGTTTGTGTGTTGTGCTGCTGATGAATCCAGTCAATTTTAGGAACCATTTTTATTAGGCTACGTTCTACAGCACAGAACATTAAAGTTACAACACACAAGACAAAAACAGAGTACTACATCACGATACAAGCACACAGACTAGAATGACAGAGAGGCATCATGGGAAAAAGATGGCTCCAGTAGCGCCACCTACCATAGAAAGGAGAAGGCAGCTGATTGTAACCGCTACAACGGCAATTTTAAAGGTATAAATTGAAATCCAAAATTTAGGTCCAAAATATAAAAAAAATTATGTGATGTGTTGGTGAAGACGAAGCGCAGGCTTGAGTGGTGCAGGTCATTCTGTTTCATCACACACTCTTTTGATGATGACGAAATAATCGAACACGCACTGGGAAAGGAGAAAGATGATGAGGAGGAGGGAGATAATAAAGATGGAGACGACATGCATACCACGAAATTAACATGGCAGGAAGCAAACAAAAGGGATAATATTGAGATTTACGTAAGACATAATATTTACTGAACAATGTTGGTTTATGTTTGCGCGTGATGTTATAAAATTGCAATTTTACCCATCGAAATTTTAAAGCTCCGGTCACAACTTAAGAAACAGGCAAAAATTCTAAGTTACAAGTCGCTACGCTAAGAAATGTGGAAGAAGATAAAGTTTTGCATGAAGTCTTAACACCGAATTTGTAGATTTCCGTTAAATTTTGGCGAAATTCTTCGACGTGAAATCTGTCTGTCAGCCCTTGCGCATACAAATATGATAACTAAAAAATGCAACAAGTAAGATGAAGGCAGAAATTTGACACATGGTTTTATCACCGAAATCCCAGGTCTGTATAAAATTTTATACGAACTTTGTTTACTGATTGACCGTTAATCGGCTTGCCTATTCTTGTGTGTTTAAACGTGGTATATTTAGAGCAAAACAAGTTAGAAAATGAAATTTGGCATGTGGTCTTGTGATCAAACGTTTAAATATGCATCAAAATTTGCATCCTATAGGTTGAAAAGAAACATTCAAAATACATACCGGGTTTCTTCATTAAATTACGAAACACGAAATTTTGTGTCAGTATGCGCTATGTGGTAATAACTTGAAAATAAAATTATAGATCTGTTAGAAATTCTGGATCCAATGGGTCAAAGAGAAATGTTCCAAAATGTATAGACGATATTTTTCACTATGAGACGAAGCTGAATACGAAACCTTCATTTTGTGGAAGTACATAAGAAATTCAATGGAGGGCACTCCCACTGGTTTTCTTTTTACTCGTTTGGGAATATACAAGAAATTCATTCTCTTGTAGACTGATACAGGGTGAACTAAAAGTCCGTAGAAACTTTAAAAATTCATAAAAACCGGGGAATGAATTGAATTCATTTGTTTCTTTCTAGGTCAAAGACCAATTCGAATATGCTACATTTTTTACACAACACACTGTCGCAAACAGTGATGGAGTGTGATTCTGTATTCGCTATTGAATTACAAGAGCTTCTTCAGTTCTTGTCATCGAGTGGCGCTGCAATCAATTATCAGATCTAGAAGTGAAATCGCTTCTTCTTTCCATAGATCGAGGCGATCGCACTTTATTTTTATTTTGTTATACTACACCACTCTTATTTTTAACGTGCAGCGCTTTCATAAATGAAAATTGTGAGTAATCCAAGCATTCGATTGAAATGCAAAATTTCTCTGTATAAATTTACTTTCTTTATAAATAGTGGTTATTCATAAAATATATTTAAATATGTATAACCGACATAAAGCACGTCCAACCATATACCTATTTTTACTTATAACAATCGTAGAAATGACTTTGCCCATATTAATAACTGCAAACTACTTTCATATACAAATATTATTACGAACCATCTGCTCAAAATGTTCTGACAATGATAAAAATTTGTACCCTAATATAAAAAATATAATAAATATATAAATACTTCGTAATTTATTATTTTCAACTGCATTCTTAAATTACAAAGAATTTGAGAAATGTTCCAAAATGTATAGACGATATTTTTCACTATGAGGCGAAGCTGAATACGAAACCTTCATTTTGTGGAAGTACATAAGAAATTCAATGGAAGGCACTCCCGCTGGTTTCCTTTTTACTCGTTTGGGAGTATACAAGAAATTCATTCACTTGTAGACTGATACAGGGTGAGCAAAAAGTCCGTAGAAACTTTAAAAATGCATAAAAACTGGAAAAATAACAGAAATAAAAAACGGTTTGGAGGGTTAGCATCGCTGGGTCACGGGATTCTTTTAAAGGCAAGAAAAAATAACGCGAAAAACAGTCGATAGATGGCGCTGGTACACGCGACTTCGCTAGAAATATGCAAATAAGACGGTTATAAGAACTTGTGCTTCTAATCCACGATGTTAATGTTGGTGAAACCAGGAATCGGCGACCATTGTCTGCTGGACTCTGTCGTTGCTGGGTTTTTGACTCGTCTGCAATGTGTTATCCCTGGTGGTGGTCATGTGGAGCACATACTGCTGTAATAAACGATTTGGAGGCATTCTGTTCGTTATTTGCGTATCTTTTGTTTCAATTGTGTACGTCAGCGCCACCTATCGGCTGTTTTTCATTTATTCTTTTTCTTGTCAGAAAAATTCCCATGACCTAGCGATTCTAACCATCCAAACCGTTTTTCATTTCTGTTCTTTTTTCGGATTTTATGAATTTTTAAAGTTTCTACGGACTTTTTGTTCACCTTGTATATAGATCTATAATATATAAGAAAACCAGAATTTTTCCCTCATTTCTCTGCATAACTTTTTAAAACACTTTTATTTAACTTAATTTGTTTCATGTTTGTAAAGATGGAAATATATAATCGGTTTTTCACTCCCTTCCTGCTCTGCAAGAGGATTGAAAAATTTTACCCTCGTGTATCCTCGATGTCAATACTCTATTTCATAATTTTCAATGTTTAATTTCCAGTTAATAATTCATTAAGTTTTAATTTTGCAGCGCCATCTGGTAGGGCGTTTGACAAACATTATATCTTAATAACAAAAAGTAGAAACTAATTAAAATAAAATAAATTAAAGAAGATTATGTTCCCTAGTCCGAAGCATCGCAGCATGGTTCATCTGGCTTGTCTTCATGTGGCTAGATTGCATTAGCCATTTCGTTCAATGCGTAATGATTTTTGCAACACTTAATTTACAGAGAGAATGGGAGATGAAAAACATTATCATGCTTTAAAAAAACGTGAAATGTTTTGAAATATGTTGAAACATTAGTTAGAAATAAATTTAAAGTTTGATATTTATTTCTGGTATGTCGAACAAGAGCTACTAAAATAGTCAGTTTGACTATCCAGTGTGTTGCTCTTCTGTTCTATAGAAACTGGTTATATAAAGGTAAAGCAATGTAGAAAATTGGCTCGACTTAAGAACACGGTGCGGTCAGCCAAGTTGAATTTTTTTTCCTTGCCAAATTCATTTTGTTGGCAACCCTAAAACTAATTTGTGCCAGAATTTGAGAAAATTCATGCAAAATTTCATACAATTTTATGTTCTATTTGCAATTTTATGTATTATTTACATTTTTTGCCATGGCTGTCATTAGAATCGCCGCCATCTTGAAACAATCCAAGATGGCGGATATTTGGCGACTTTTTGGATGGTTGGCGCTATTTCCCAGTTTGGCGAGAAACCACACCGTGTTCTTAAGTCTTACCAGAAAATTGTCTTTAAACCTAATTTTGAAAATTTTATTTTAATTTAAAAGAAACTGCTAGGAAATGAAATTACTATAATTGAAAAGCTTAAATAGTAGAAAGTTAGTTTTAGCCCAAACAGCGAAATCTTCCAGCGATAAACAAACATTAGCTGTTGCGATGTTCATCCACCTACTCAATGCACTGTCTATAACTCCTCGACCCCTCATAAAATGACGATTGCTTTTCATTCGTCTTATCAGGATTTGCTCTATAGACATGTCAGGCCAAGTGCCACTTTAATAAGTATCACTCCTCCTTAAAGTAAAAAAAAAGTATTTTTCGATAAATATTTGGTGTTCTTCCGAAGTTACAGTATCCTCCACATTAAGCACATCACGCAATGTGTACAGCCGCTAGCATTACCCCCTCCCAGCCAGTTTTCCCTACCAGCGACGTTCCCATCCCCGCGAGAAACGCGTCTACTATAAATTTTTTACAAATTTATCCATTTTGAGACCGACTATCCCAGTAAAATAAATAGTTTAGAGATAGAAAAAAGTTAAAATCGCCTTTTATAGGAAGATTTACGCTTTTTAATTTCGTGTGTAATATATAATCTGCAATTGTCAGGATATTCATGAAAAACTAGAAAATGAGGATGAATTTGAAGATGGCGGCGCGAGTTCTCCTCCTACCAGCGGGGACTTTTAGTGTCTTCAAAATGACCGCTCCCCGAACATGTATACTAATTTTCAAAACAATATGATTTAATTCTGTTAACCCCATTTTGGTTCTTCATTGACTGTACTATATATATATGTACACTAGCTGTTACCCGCGACTTCGTGCGCGAAGAATTTGAATTGCTACTTTTTTTAAATTTACGAATGTAAATGTTTCGTTATATATAGAAAGGGGAAGTCAAAAGTTCTGACGGTTGATAATACATAATTGGACGACTAATTTAATTCTCTGTTACTGTAAATTACATCATTGTACTCAATGGTATCATCTGCTCTTTGGAATATATCATCCACCATGCTATATGTCATCTGCTTCTACTGTTTAAAAGAATACATAAGACAAAATATACCTTCCTATTATAAAAACTCTGACAACCATATCATATACGTCAATGGACGATCCTGGTTTGTTTATTTTGGATTCATAGACCGTTTTCCGGTAACCTTCCGATTTAAGCAATCGCCAAATCTATTTGGCAACTGTATCAAGCGCCAAGCTGGAAATAAAGGTGAATTAGTTCAAAGTCTAACCGTTGCCTAGCAACGGAGTAGCTATAAATATTCGTTATTTCAAAATCGTCTGCACGCATTTTAAAGTTTTGGAACTTTTAAAAATTAATAACAATCGAAGGAAAAATGTCAGAGAAATAAAATTAGTATCATTGAAAAGGTAAAAATTTGAACTTTAAGATGGTATAAAAATATGTCGGACAGTTTGCTCCGAAGTTACGGCGGAAAAACGATTTCGGTTATTTTCTAATTAACTGACTGTTTAATTAACTTTGGGACTTGGAAAAGTTCATAAGTGTCTTCCCCTTCTCTTAAATAATAAGTGTACAAAATTTGGTTGAATACCGTCCATTGGTTTAGGAGGAGATGTGGAACATAGCCACATACATACCCACCCACATACCCACAATGACTTTTATTTATATTAAGATTAGTGAAAGAAAAAAAAACGAGCCACCCAGCATTATTTTGCCGTCGCCCGTCTCATATTAAAACAGAAGGTACCTTTTATCATAAGAAAACGTCTAGTAAAAAGTGCCGAGCCTAAAATTATATAAATGAACCGCGCGAAATATTATAAACATTTATGCTGGAATGCGAAGTTTCATCATCCCAGCATTTTTGTTTTCGGAATTATAAGCAAATGGAATTTTGAATTTCAAATGTTAAAGTAAAATTTTGAATTTTTATTGATATCTTGAAAAATAGCATAATTATTCATGTAGAATATTTTTGTTGTGAATATTTATATGTATAGATATTTTGTATTTTTTGTATAATATAGATATTTTGTTTGAAGTTTTCTACATTTTCTGCACTTATAATTTTAATTATACAATAATTTTGAATGCATAGATTATTTTATCAAAATTGACGCTTAAAAGTGTTTGAATAGTAACACTTAAAAGTTTTAACAGTAATCGATGCAGGGGGCTAATTTATAAGCCTTTTCAAAATATCAGCTTATTCGTAATGATAATTTTAAAGTTGCATTAAATTTTCTGCTTACATTACAAAAAGATACAATTAAGGGGGCATCATATATATAGAAAAAGTTTTCAATATTAAATATAATTATTACACCATTTCATTTCAATTAAACATATCAAGATTTAACTATTTATGTGTATAAATTAAGGTTTTATAAATTAAAGTGGTGAATTTTACTAAAATCATTAATATACAAAGAATTAGATGATACTAGTATCCTATCGACTTACGAAGAAAATCCAGACAATAAATGGAAAAAAGTGAAAGACAATAAATCTCAACCAGTTATTAATTTTATTACAGATAATAATATTTCTATATATTCTCTTTTATTCGAATACTTCTACTTATGCAAAAAAGCCTAAGTAAATATTCAGACATTATAAAATTTTAACCCTTTGAAATCAAAATTTATTCAGGCGAAAGTGAAAATTATAAAAATCTTCAAGAGCTATTAGATGTCGTAATTTCTGCAGGACAAAAAACGTTTTGGAGAAAAATTGTGTTCAACAGAACTTTTTTGCGCATCAAGTTTTATCGATTGTAAAATGTGGGTCAGTACTTTGACAGTAGCATTTAAAGTGCGAAATAATTTAAAAGTGCTATTACCGACATTTAAATGCAAGCAGAGAACTTCTCTATTTAAATGTGGAGACTACCCCTTTAATGTTTAGAACACAAAATGTCGAAAATCTTCCGATCTATTTATGGCATATTAACCAAAATCTATGTTTTGTTGTATTTTTCATAAAAAAAACTTTTTTATGACGTCAGAAATGGGTTTTGCCATTGAAAATTTTGGAGTTAGTGCAATCTTAAATATTTAGATGGCCCCTTTGAAAGTTTTTATCCGGAGACTAATTTACATTATTTAGTTTACATTATTTCCATGAGCTATTAGTTTACATTATTTATATGATGAATTTTTTTCAATGTGCGAGCGCAGAAAAATGCTGGGTGTCTCCTTTTTACTACACGACTGTACTTGCCGAATTTGCGAAGCGAATAAAAAATATATTCTGAAAGTGTTATTTCTGTAAGTAGCTTTCGAAACGCTCGTCCCTTTACAGAAGTGATATGGTTGCAAAATAAGCAGTGCCAGAACGTTCTAACCTTGCTGACAAAAATCAAGTTGTTTTAAGAATGTTATCACATTTTTTTTATTTATTTCTCTTAGAGAAAAAAAAAAGTGCCGGAATGCCTTTATGCTGCGTTCCGGCTCCACTACACATCTGCTGTACAGGGGTTAACTCCAATCTTGACTTCAACTGTGATGAACTTGCCTTGCGATATCTGTCCTGGACGTTTTATTTTTCTCAGGAATAAGAATAATTTTCTTATAGTTTCTACATGGGTTCAGAAAAGGTGTTGAAATTTAAATTTAGAACAAAAAGTTACTCTAAGCAATTAAATTAATCTCTGTTTTAATTTAAATGGAATGAAGTGTAAAAAAACATGTGAACCATTGCAAGGTGTTTTTTAAAGCATTTCCATAGAAAATTCCAGCCTTTAGTTCGAAACATATACTAGCATGATAATATTTTAGGCTCGATTGGTTCGTCTTTATACGAAGTGTACCAAAAGTCCTCGACAGAACTCAAACTTAAATTTAAAAAAACAAGAAAAGCGAGGTTTGGGTCCGCGCCGTAAATTTTTCATGGAAACGTCGGGATAAAATCATAAAACAAGTGTTTCGTATTAATATTTAATTTAATTATCAATCTATTTAAAACTATATTTACACAGAGTAGTATAATTGTTACAGAATAGATAAATCACAAGTTTATCGCATGTAGCAAGGGTCTGTGGTAGCTTGTGATTTATTTATTCTATAACCATTATATTATCCTGTGTAAATATTGTATTAAAGAGATTGATAATTAAATCACATATTAATACGAAACACTTGTTTTATGATTTTATCCCGACGTTTTCACGAGAAATCTACGGCGTTGACCCGAACTGTGTCTTTCTTATGTTTTATTTAGAGTAGCTTTTGATAGCGCCATCTGTTGACAGTACATAGAATTACATTTCGCGTATGAGCAGCAAAACATTATTTACTACAAATTTTCATATTTTCCGTGATATTCAAATGTTTGTGTTCAAATTTTAATACAATGTTTCTCACGCATTGTCAAGTATTCTGTGAGTTTCGTACAATTCGAAAGAAAACTGTGCATGTTATAATAAAAAAGCATGCAGAGTTTGAAATTTTCAATTTAATGCCAATTTTTACTCATATTCTGATGAATATTTTAATTGTCTCACTTTGGGTCCTACTAATACTCCTCAAGATCTTTAAAATGACACCAGAATCAACCTCCTAGCTAAACGCATTTCCACTCTACATTTATTTATAATCTTACATAAAGCTAGTTCTTAACAATCACGCGCATGCGCCTACACTGGTACGATGACGTCACAGGCAAAACAAATACTCTGCGACAAACTCTTACAAATATGATCTATCTTTTGTGAGGTCAACCATTCTTTTCGCAATATCAGTCTCGTGGTTATTAGCGATTCAAATCTGACGGTATTTTGTCACACAAGAAAGTTCGACCGACTTTCACTGTAACGAGCGGAAAGACGTTCTCACGTCAATATCCAAACAACATTCAGAGTATGAATTACACCAAAATTAGAAAAAACTCGTAGTGTAAATTTCTTTTGTTAATAAAAATAGTTCCTAAATTTGCCTCCTATTTTATTGTTAATACTCAAGATAAGCACTTACAGATAATTTATTACATCAAAAGCATTTACCAAATCACTACCATATTTCATTATGTGCCTTTGGTTTCACGAACGACATCCAAACGGTACTCTTATTCGATTCATGTGTCCGCTGGCTTTGATTGTGGAAGAGATTGGGTTGCATTTGTACTTCGTGTCTTCAATGCCATGGGAAGCGTATGCTTTGTCCTTGACATAACCATAAAGGAAGAAATCCGTGAAACACCATTTTCTCGGAGAGAAATGAGTTTAAAACGTAGAGTTCACAAAATTTCTTGCAATATAATGATATTTTGGATGAAATTATTCAATAGAAATAAATTAGGAATGATGATGATAGGCTTAGGCGAGCCAAAGAACGTTCAGGCCAACATCAAAATAGTTTAAGACTGCGAAATGAATACCGTGCTTATTTAAAAATATAAGTGGACATCATGGAACTTACTATTGTCAACATTGTATATTGGGTACTTTTTCGTTATACTCAAAACCACTTTTTTATTGCCCACGCCGACCCTGTTTACATAAACGGTGTAAAGTATGTAACGAGTTGGCGGGAAACCAAAACCATTTGGCGTCATTTTTTTGTCTCGGCGAAATTTCTTCGAGCGCTGAATCGCAGCTAGGCTCAGCTTCTTTCTTGACAATAGCTGATTGGTGCTGTATTTTTGGCAAGTTCAAGTGCCATGAGCCAGAATGAACAAATTTGGCTAAAAATGCATTGAGTGGGTAAAAAGGAGCGCAGATACTCTGCACGAAATGCTTAATTCAAAAAATTAATAAATATACTTTTCAAAAATATTTAACTTTCAAAACTTGCTAGCGTAGATTTTTTTTTCTAATTTAAATGGAAATATCTTGCATGTTGTATATTTTCAAATACTTTTATGAATTTCTAAAAATTATTTAGATTCGATGGCCAAATATTGTTATTGAAAAGGAGACGATAAAATAAATTACGATATTGAATATGATCATATTATCATGCTACAATATTTCGACCGAGAATTTTTAATTCCTTTGTTTCTTTCTAGGTCAAAGACCAATTCGAATATAATTCGTTTTTTACACAACACACTGTATCAAACAGTGATGGCGTGTGATTCTGTATTCGCTATTAAATTACAAGAGCTTCTTCAGTTCTTGTCATCGAGTGGCGCTGCAATCAATTATCAGATATCGAAGCGAAATCGCTTCTTCTTTCTATAGATGGAGGCCCTCGCACTTTTTTTTAATTTTGTTATACTACACCACTCTTATTTTTAAAAAGCAGCGCTTAAGAAAAATTTCGATATGTAAAAGTATTTTCTTTATAAATAGTGGTTATTCATAAAATATATTTAAATATGTATTACCGACATAAAGGACGCCCAACCATATACCTACTTTTACTTATAACATTCGTAGAAATGACTTTGCACAAATTAATAACTGCAAACTACTTTCATATACAAATATTATTACGAACCATCTGCTCAAAATGTTCTGAAAATGACAAAAATTTGTACGCTATATAAAAAAATAATAAATATATAAATACTTCATAATTTATTATTTGCAACTGCATTCTTAAATTACAAAGAATTTGAGTAAATGTGCTTATGCTGCAAAAGAATACAAATGTATAAAAATAAATATTCCTAAGTAGGTTTCTGAATGTGTATCAATGATTATGCAAAAAGACCTCGAAAAGCACGTTTAATTTGTTGAGTTACAAATACACTCATGCAAAGCATGATACATGGAATATTTTAAAAACTTAATGAACATAATTGTTTTATACGAAACATCTTGGATGAATTGAAACCTTTCTTAGGTTTTAGTAATTTACCGGACTAAAATAATTGTGAGTCTCATGCTGCATTGTTATTGAGAAGATCTATACCGAGTTGAGTGGGAGTTTATAGCTGACTTATGCATCCCCGGAAGTTATGCGCTATACTCGTTTATCAACCTGATGGGCAAAGTAGATGCTTTTCTTTGAACGTAATCTGTGATGCTGATTGAGATCACTGAATAGAAGAAATACGCTAAAAAGTGAAATTAATGGGGAATATAAATACATATGTGATTACCAGGATCAGAAGGATATGTATATATATATATTAATAATAATTCATTTTAGATAAAAATGTCATAATATTATGTTTTTTATACATAGAGAGAGAGAGAGTACAAAACGAAAAACGCAATTAAAGCACAATAACGTTTCTTCAAGGAATGAAGTTATTGTGAATTGCTAAAATATAAAAAGTTTGACATTTTCTTGCAATCAGTTACGCCGTAAGGCGTAAAACACTGGTTTTCATTCCTAATGTCCAACCAAAGGCAGAGAGAGGAGTTTTGAATAAGTAAAATCAAAAGTACGGTGCGATATAACATTAGAGAAAAGTAAGGATAAATTTTACGCACCAGAAGGTCGGATATTGACGTGGCGGCGTTTGCGGAGGGTTATGCTGCATACCGGCGTTAAATGGGTGTAAACAGAATATCGAGTTACAAGATTCGCGCTTAACTTTGGCTGTTGCCAAGAAAATGTGGTATGTTGGGAACGATGAAGATTATAGAGAAAAGCAATGACGATAGAAAGCGTAGAGAAATAGTGAAAGAAATCAGTAAAATATGATTTTTCCGTCTGTTAATATTCGCATTTTTATTTTTACTCGGATATACTTTCAATTCGTTTCTCATATCTTTTCGAATTTGATATGAAAGTTAGTTATTTTATTTTATTGTTTTTTCTGTTATGTTTTGCTTCTTTATATATATATATATATATATCAAAACAAAACAAACAAGAAACAAAAGACAAAAATTAAAAAACAAGACACAATGGAAAAAAAAGAAAAAAATTATAATAAATTGAAAAATATCATAGCGAGCCGCTCGTAAGGAAGGGAAGCTCGTTTATGATACTAATATGCGCTTTTTTCTGCTAACGACATACGAAACCCTTTAAAATATGTCGCCATCCTTTCAAAAAGCACAAGACAATTAAAAATGGAAAAATTCTGGAATAAAAGACAAATACATTGAAGATGATTTAAAAAATCGAAAGCAAAAAAATCCGAATGCAAAAGACCTAGAATACAATAAAATAAAATAGTAGTATTCACAAAAAAATGAAATAAAAGCAAAAAATGCTTACCACCGCCAGGAATAAGCAAACAGGTCTGTGAGAAGCTCGAGGAAATGGACGACAAACCATTTATTGCTGTTGCAAAACAGAGGAAGAAAAGGAGAAAAAGGCTTTGCCAATAGCCCCTGATTCACTGCTTGAGATATCGTCGCACAAAGCTTTCGTATATATATACGAAATATATATATATAACGAAAACTATAAGACCGTCTTAAGGAGGATAATCCTCAACGAGCTCAAAGATTCTGGTGTTTTTTGCACAGACACATAAAATATTTTACCCTACAAGGCAAAAAACTATTTTTTTTATCAAGTGCTAAATCTTGTACAGAAAACAACTGAATTTTTCGTTCGTTCAGGATTATCCTACTCAAGACGATTCCTGTACGTTATCAATTTGTTTTGATATCTGGTTTTTCAAAAAGAAAGCAATGTTTTTTTTTATAGATATACATTTAGAATACATAAATGTGCAAAATTGGAAAACCCTAGCGCATCAGGAAGTGAGTGAAAAACATATTACGAAATTCAATCTTAACAAACACCTTTGCAAAACAAACAAAATCGGTAAATTTAACCGTAAACATATCACCACGGGTTAAATGACCCGTTTTAATCTTTTTGTTAAAAGTTCTAAAAAATAACACTATCTCCTCAACATTTGCCTTTACTACTTTTGTTGAAAAATACATCGAATGTGTTTCTCAATATTTACCTCTCTCTTGTTTATTTTTTAAATAGAAATATACGTAATTTGCCCTAACCACCGCAACGGGTCATTTTACCCAAGTAAGAATTTATATGAAATCCTGAATCTATATGAGTGATTATGTGAAAGTTCTTGAAAATAACATTATCATCCAACCATTCGCCTTTACTACTTTTACTTAAAAATACATCGAATGTGCCTCTCAATATTAACTTCTGTATTTTTTCAAAGAAATATACGTAATTTGGCCTGACAACCAATACGTGTCATTCTACTCAAGTATGGATTTATATGAAATCACGAAACTATATGAAGGATTGTATGACAAAAATTTCATATCACGCATTTTTGCTATGACATCATCTTTTTTTGCTGTATTTTTTCATTTTTGTTGTTGGCTGATGAGCGAATACGATATTTCTCTCTGTTCCAAGTGAGCGTTGGAGTTTGAATATTTCAATTTACAGTGCTGTTTTGTGAAGCAAGAACTTTTGTTTCATCAGGAAACTGATATTTTGTGTGCAAAAAATGTCGAGAAATTCAAGTTCAGTTTCTTGTATGCGAAGAGGAAAAAGGGCCAATTAAGTATTTTCAAAGAAAATCATACCACAAAAATCTGTTTTAAATGTAAACAAGTAGAAGTAGTCTCCCCTAGACCTTCTTGTAAACTCCCTAATAAAAGTGTCATCCCCTCGCATTAAAATTGCGAACCTTGGGCAGGAAACACCACGACTCCTCAGAATTTTATTGCCAGCGAAATCCAAGATGGCGGCAAGGCGAAAGAGTAACAATACAAGCGAGCAATGTTTCTCCCTTTCACTTCGGACCTCCGCATATCATGAGACAATATGGCACGTTTCGTAACATGATGAAGAAAACACAGAATGCATTTTGGACGCCTTGTTTTCGATCGATTTAAATCCAAATTTGACTCAGATCCACAATTATGGTTAGAAGACCACGTTTCAAATTCCATCCATATAACTTGTTGAGTTTTAGAGTTATTGCGTTCACATACACGCAAATATACAGACCGACAGATGATCAACCCGTTGACGGATATTGGCCTAAAATTTGATACAGATTTACAATTCTAATGATAAAACTGGTTCCGCGATTTACTTATCTAGCTATTTATTTATTGAGTTATCATGTTCACATGCACCCGGAAAGACAGCTTTTCCACGGATAGATTTCGTCGAAAATATTTTGGAAATCTCCAAATTTGGTGTAAGGACTGCATGCCAAATTTGATCTGTCTAGCTCAATGCGTTTAGACAGATC